>JAKWBI020000370.1:0-49074 GCA_022664585.2 Zalerion maritima
TATAATAAAACCCAAAAAACGCCCCCCCCCCCCCCAAATCCCCCCCCCTTTTTCTTTGGCCTCCCTGGGCGCCCTTATAAATGCCTAGTATTCTTATAGGTATTTTACGCCTTTTCCGGTAGTTTTACGGGCTTTAGGCATTAACCCGTTATTATTTAATTTTTCTCCCGGCCAAATTTAATCGAAATTATTATTAATAAATTCCCGCGGTTCCTTCTCCGCTGCGGATCCGTTACGCTGGCGGTGATTAATACCCGTATAATATTTTAAACCGTATTACCCTTTACCCCCGGTTCCGGAAATTTTAGGCCGGTCTTTCCGGCGTTACACCGCTCCCCTTCCCGCGGTAATGGCGCCGTAAAACCGGCGGCTTATAAAAATATTATTATTTATACTTTTACCATTATTAAAATATATAATGGTCCCCTTTTTTTTTTCGCGCTTAAGGCGGTATTAATCCGTTATTTATAATAAAAGGCCCCCGCCCCTTATATTAATCCGGCCAAAAAAAATAAAAATTATTAAGGTATATAATCCCCGTTCCGGCGCGCGGTTATTATAAATCCCGGTTAATCGATATAAAATATTTTTACGGGCGCCGAGCGCGATAAACTATATAAAGCCTATATTTATTATATTATTAATTCTTCCACCTATTATTATTATAATTAATCTGGTAAAATTCCCACCTTAGGCCTTTTCGAAGGGCCGCGGTTAACCCGGTATTAATTTATAAGGTGTGGTGTGGCTTATTTTTTATATTTTAAAGGTAACCATATTTATAATATTATAAATAATTAAGGGCGTTTTTAATAACCCTTTTATACGGGCGACCCATTATTAATCCGCCCCGTTAATATTCCAATACCCCTAATATTAAAACTACCGTTATTATTTTTATTATTATTATTAAAATTAAAACTTCTTATAATAATTCCGCCGTAAATCCGCCCCGGCTTTGGTGCGTATTTGCCTTTATTAATTTCTGGGTTAGGCCTATTAATAATTTAATAATAAAACTATTCGCCGTATTAATACGGGGTATTACGCCGACTTGGCGCCGGTTACCCTTACCGTGCCCGCTATTAATATAATATTTACGCCTAATTAGGCAGCTTTTTTTATCGAATTAATCGGTCGATTTATTATTATAAAAAAGGAGCTCCTCGCCCTTTTATAAAACCGCGTAAAACCTAATCTCCCCCTTTTTTTTATTATATATCCGCCGGTAAACCTTTATTAATCCCCCTAATTCCCTACTCCCCCGTTGCCTTTTATTAATATAATATCCTTTCTTAAATAATAAACGCCGCGCCCCCGCGGCGGTTTTAATACGTTTAATAATAAAACTGGGTTTAATAATTAATTACCTTACCTATAATATTAGTGCGGCTCCGTATATAAAGCGCTGCGAATATTCCCTTTATTTTTTTTATTTTATTATATTATTACGGGTGCCTTATACGCCTAAGGCTTTATCCCTTTAAATTTTATTTAATTTATTGCCAAATTACGGCTCCCGTTATATTATTATTATTAATTTTAAATATAATTTAATTTATACGGGGCCGTTATGGGTTGCCGTATTGCCGAAGTATTATTTATAACGGTTTAATACCGCTATATTTACGAATTGGAATAATGGCTCCTAGGTTAATTTAGCCCAACCCTATTATTTTATTAATACTTATTTGGTAATACCACGGCCCCGCTTTTAGGTCCGTGCTTTAAATACCTTTTTTACCTTCCATTTATCCTCGCTTATTTTTTTATCCCGGATCGGTGGGGATTATATATCGTTTTAAGTTTAGAATAATAAGGGATTATAATTAGCCTATTATAAAAGGTTTATATAAAAGTGCGGGTGGATATTTAAGGGAATATTTAATTCCATTATATATAAATTTACCACCCCCGTAATTATATATTTGGTATAAAGCCAATTTAATTTCCGCGAAGGCCTTATAATAATTATATTACGCAGGGAAAATTATACCTTATTATTTACCTCGAACCTTTTTACGGGGGAACGGTATTTATTTATTATATTTTTATATTATTATTATATGGCCGTTACCGCCGCCTATACCTATTCGGTGGCCTCCTTTAATTATTTTAGGAATTACTTTATACGTCCCCGCGGCGTTTTTTCGAAAGGCCCTGGGTTATCGCGCTTCGTTATAAGTATTATATGGTACCCGTATATAATAAAAAATAGGCTAAGGCCGATTAATAATAAATCGCGGTTATTAATTATTAATTATATTACCGGTAAAAGCCCGGGCCAGTTTAATTGCTTTATTAAAACGAATATTCGTAAAAAATACTGGACCTTCTAATTTACTCGCTTGGTCGCGCCGTTGGTTTAGGAATAAAACGCGGTTAATAATTATTATATTATATTCGTTAATTTATATAAATATTATTAAAAACCACCCACCCAATTCGACCCTTTATTATTTATAATTATTTTAGGGAAACCGTGGAAATATTAAAAATATTATATAAACCTTTCGGCGTATACCTCCGCCATTATAAATATTATGGTTTTTAAAATTACGCCCTTATAAAGGCGGTCGGTAATTATTATTAGGAAATAAGGGTTATACGGGTCCGCGGTAAGGAGATTTATTATAAAATTTACGGATATTTTACTTTAAAAACGGTCCGCCATTAAGAATGGTTTTAATAAACCCTTTTTTTGGTTTTTCCATACGGTGGTCCTACCGTATATATTATAATTATGTATAAAACGGCGTATTATATAAATTATACCCGGCCAAAAATAATTACGGGATAATATTATTATTATTCCGTTATATCCCGGGTGGCCGGTAATTATAAAATTATACGCCCTTTAAATAAGGGCGGTTTATAATTACTCCTATATTAATATTTAACGCCGGTTTTTAAAACGCAGGTATTCCTCGGGTTTAAGGGAGTATTTTATAATAGAAACCTTCGTTTTTATATTCGGGGGGAACACTCGCTCCCCTTTTTCGATTACCTTTTATATAATTTCGTATTAATTATTATATTATACCGTTGCGGACCATAATTTTTAAAGCTCGGCGTCCTCGAATGGCGGGCTCGGGAGGGCCCCCATATTATATATGGCCGCCGGCAATTAATTATTTTAAACTAATTAAAAACTACGGCCGGCGAGGTATTTATCTCCCTTTTCTTTTAATATATCCTGGTCCCGCCGCGATAATGCGTCGGGCGCCAGGGATAACCGGCCGGGGCGGAATTTTAATTAAAAACGGTACCAATATATTTCTTTTTATTAGCGGATTTAGCATTTTAATAAGCGCCTTTTAATTATAAAATACCGTAAATTATTATAATTCGAGCGTACCCGAAATATACCGGCCATATTACGGAGTTTTATATCCCATACCTTTATACTTTTTATTATAATTAGGAGTTCCTTATCGTAAATATTATAATTATATTCGGCGGGTATTAATTATTAAAAGAAAAAGGCTACGGGGCGTAATATTTCCGCTTTGCTTTATTAAAAAAGGTAGGAGTTTATTACCCACCCCGAGTTATCGGCTTTCAGGACCGTTTCCGCCGCCGGGTTAAATTACGCCAATACCGGGGGGGCCATAAATGCCCTTTTTAATTACTGGAACGCTTCGGATTTAATAAGGCCCTAATAAAACCCTTTTCCCTTTTTAAAAAGGGCGGAAAGCGGAAGTTTTAAATCGGAAAACTAATCGATAAATTCCCTATAAAAGTTAATAAAACCTAAAAAACCGCGGACGCTTTTTACGGTTATAGGCTTTTTCCATTCGCGTATAGCCCGTAATTTTTTCGGGTCGGCGTATATCCCCTTTTTTATTATTATAATAAACCCAAGGTATATTACTTTTTTTACTGCGAAAATATATTTAACTGGGTTTAATTAAAGGCCTATATTACGGAGCTTTTTTATAATTTGGCGGACCTTTAATATATAGTTTTACTTTATACCGTTTAAATAAACCAGTATATTATTTATATACGCCGTATAAAATATATTAAAAAATTTGTATAATATATTATTAATATATTATTAAAATAATACTCCCGCATTATTAAGGCCGAACGGGGTTACCGTTTATTTATATAGGCCGAAATAAATTCCGAACGCTATTTTTTATTCGTTCTTATAGCGAATGCGTAATTTATAATAGGCGGTTTTAATATTTACCTTGGTAAACCAATACGCCTTGGCCAGGGTTCGTAATATTTTATAAATAAACGGCAGGGGGTAACGGTCCTGGTATATAATCGTATTTAATCCCTTATAATTATAATAAAAACGTAACCCGCCCCCCGGCTTTTTAATAAAAAGTACCGGGGCGCGTGCGGAAGAATTACTGGCCCTTACGTAGCCCTTATTAAATAATTCCGTTAAGGTTTTTTATAAGACCAGTAATTTCTCCTTTAATATACCGTAAATCGGATCTTATAATATTTACGGGTCTTTTTTCTCGGTATTTTTTATTAATTTTATTACATGGTTTACGGAACCGCGGTGGGGTAATAGCGCCTATCTTTTATTAGGTTCGAATACATTTTCCAGCCCTTTTAATTTATCGGATGGCCGGAATAGTTTGGCCATTAATACTTTTAATTATTCGTTAATATTATATAGGGATATTGCGAATAATATTAAATCGCTTACTTTTGCTTTATATATTATAATATATAAGGAGGCGATATTAATTAATTATATATTTGTTAAAATAATGCCCCTCGACCCTTTTTCCCTTACGAAAAGGTTCGCCCTACTAATATAAATCCGCTTTATTACCGTTTTATATATAAGCGCTTTTTTTTCGCATTATAATTTATCCAGTATTACCGGGTATAAAAGATTCGGGATAGGGTAATAAAAATAATATTAGGAATACCCGTTAATATTAATATTTATATATACCGCCTTTATTATTATAATCTTTCGCTACGCGGGTAATACGGACGCGTATATTAATACCCTGGCGGGTATTGGAATATATAAAAGGCGGAGTTTAATAATAAGGGAATTATAAATCGCGCCGTAATATAGGTACCCGCTATTAATAAAAGCGTCGGTAAAATAAATCCCATTTAAATAAACGTTTATTAAAAAAAGGGTGCCGTTTATTTGCTTTATCCCTTTTATTATTTTACTCCGCATTGGCGGCTTTTAGGCACGCCTACGCCTAAAAGCTAATCTTTTAATTTATTTTCCCCCTTATTCTCGTTTAACGCCCCCGGGTGGGGTATTATACCTATAATATTAATCCGAACCTTTTTAATTAATTTGGCCGGGGCTAATTTATATTTTAAAATAAAATGGCTATTAAATCCATACCAAATATATTGGCCTTTTTTACGCCGGCGCTTTATTTTAACTGCGGCTACCCATTTAGCGCGGCGTGGCTTATCCCTTAGTTTAAAACTTATAATGTTTACCCCTAATATTAAGGTATCCGGGTTCTTTTGGGAATACGATTAATATATTATTAATATATTACTCCCTCCTTTATTTAGTGCCAAATCCAGGCGGAACGCAATATTGGTAATTATATAAACCTATTTTTAATAAAAATTAAGAAGGTGAATTAATATTAATATTAGGCGGAGGCGTTGGTATATCGTTTCGTTTAATAATATAAGCTTAATAGAATTATCCCATACGGCGCCCCCTGCGTTTACCAGGAATTGCTCGAATTGGGAGTAAAAGGCTGGGAATAATTGCCTTTTCCCTTGGCGTAGAAAATGGAGCTTTTTCGCCGCTTATTTATAATTATTAGGGTTCCCGAATACTATTTTTAAATGCGTAATAAATCGCGCGGGATTCCAGCCTATTAATTCGCCTTCGCCGTAAAATATTATAATAAGGGCTTTCGGTTTATCCTTTAGGCAGGTATTAATATTATACTATAAAAACGCATCGCCCTTAATAAGGTCCTGGTTTAGGATTAGTTTATATTTAATTTTAATCCGAAATACCTTTTATTTTACCTTATTACCGTTAAACTTTACCGGCCAGGGGAATTACCTTTATTGCGGGATTATTATAATTGGCGGGTTATAATTTATTAGGGAGGGCGGCGCTTAGTACGCCGCCGAGATCCGGGTATTAAGGGCCGCAAGCATTTAAATTAGGCGTTTTTTTATATTATTCAGCTCGGCGGCGGACTCGTTATTAACGGCCGCGAATGCCCGGGCTATTTCCTGGTAAATAAGCAGCGTTACCGCCTTGGGGAAGGCCTATTATATTTATCCGCCGGCGGAAGCCTGGTTATTTTCGTTTGGATTATTATTTATAATAAAGGCGCTACGGGGTGGGTACGGGATAAAGTATAATAAGGGATTACTTAAAAATCGAATATATATAAAGGGCTAAGGTTATATTAAGGAATAACGATAAATGCCATAATAATATATATATTTAATTTACGGAGGGGAAGAAGAAAAAAAGGGGGGAAAGGCTTGGAACGGGGGAATAATACATGGGTAGCCTTTTATATATATCGGTCTCGCGGCTAGCCCGCCGTGTGTACGTTGTGATATGGGTGGGCCTATAATAATTTTTGAAAATTAAAATTTAAGGAATTTTTTCACCATTCTTTTCCCCTAATTAATTTAAATTAATGGTTATAATTAAGGAATAATATTATACGGAATTATATTAATAAATATAAATAAAAATCCGTAAAAATTACCGCGTTAAAATAAAAGAACCCTTTTACGGTATACCGGTAAAAAATTCGTAATACTTATATTATAAAAAGCAAAAGCGAATATTTATATTATAATAAAGTTAAAAACCAACCAATACGCTGCATTATAAAAATTTAAAAAATTACCTAAATTATATTTTTTAAGGGGGGTAGTTTTTTTCCCACGGTGGTAAAAGTATAATATCCGGCTAAAAATTAATTACCCTTAAAATAAAATAAGCATAATAAATTAAGGGTAATAATAAGCAAAGCTGGGTAAACCTGTATAATATATAAAGCTTAAAAGCCTTTCGGAACTTAATTATTTATACTTTAAATAATTTATTATTACGGAAAAACCAGGGAATATGTCCTTAAAAAGAAAAAATAATGCGGAAGTTTTACGGCGCTATAGGATTACCCTGGCAGTATTATAAACCTATAAGGGTTAAAGCCAAATAATGGGAATTCGATTTTAAAATAGGCCCGGTACCGGTTAAAAACGCGTATATGGTTACGGTGGAAAGGTTAAAAAGGGATTAGGCTTTAAATATTAAGCAAAACTATACACCTTTATTATACCCTTATAAATAAAATAATAAAGGTTAATAAATAATTAAATCCCTATTATATTATAAAAGTCCGGCGTAAAATTAAGGCGTAATATAACGAAAAAAGCCTTTATTTACTCGGTTATAAAAGGAATAAAGAAAGGGATTATTAAAAATATTAATGCGTATAAAGAAAAATAGGATTATAATCCTATTTTTAAATAAAAGGAATATTTTTATAAGCCCAGTTTAAGCTTTAAGGGTATTACGGTTATAAAGGATCCCAAAAGTTATATAATAAAAAGATAATTTATATAATTCCGGTTAAACTTAAAATAAAGGGGAAAATAATAGGAATGCCCTTATATTATTAAAAAAAGTTTTAAGGAAAAGGGATAATTAAGGCTGGTTAAAATTACCGCGGAAGTTTAGGGGTTAAATAAGGCGCCCCTAAATTGGCCCGTATTATAATCCTACCTACGGTTAAAAAAGAAATCCCAAAAATTATATAACGGAGGGATAATTTATATAATTTCGGTTAAGGGGTAATAATATTAAGGTAAAAATTACGGAGGCACTTTAAACCGATTTAAAAAAAAGCAGGCAAAGTTAAATAATATTAATATTTTATTTATAAGTAAAAGGAAGTATATAATAATCGGGCTTAGTTTATGGGGGCTTATTACGATTATAAAGGATCCCAAAAACTATATGGCGGAAAAACGATTTGTATAATTCCGGCTAAAACCCCGTAAATAAAAAACAGGAATTATGGAGTACCTTTGCCGCTTTTTAAAGGGTATAAAAAAAAAAAGGATTAAAGCCACCAAGCGCTTTAAAATATAAGGGAAAATGGATACCGTTTTTTATAATTATTAAATCGTTCTTCGAATAAAGGCCCAACCCCCACCGTTTTTTAAATTAAGTTTTACTTTTTATTATTAATATTAAACCCCGTGCCTAACCTAATAAATACCAGGGGAAATATCCCTTAAAAGGCTTAAAAAAACATAAATCGCCCGTTTAAATTAAGGTCGATCCTTTTTTAAGGAATTTAGTATAAGGGTAATCCTATATAGGCCTTATTAAAAAAAAGGAAAAAAAGATTTTAAAAACCAAACTTATTTGAAAAAAGTTTAAGGGTTTTATATTTTATTATAATTAAACCATAACCAAAGGAAAATATGGCGATTATAATAATTTATAAATTATAAACGCCAGACTTTTAGGCTCCCACCTATGGAACCATGGTTAATTCCCCACCCCCTCCGAAGGCGCCTAATCTTTTTTACCCAAAAAAGCGGCCAAAGGGGGGGGATAAATATACGGTAAGGAAATTATAAAAGGTTTAGAGCTTAAAAAAAGATAAGGCAAGGTCTTTTAACCTAAATAAATTAGCCAATATTACGCCCGTCCTTATAAAAAGCCGGTAAGCTAATAATTACCAGAAGCGGACCAATTAATAATAAGGGGTAAAATAATTAAGGAGAACGGTAAAGCGGTATATTTATAAAGCCTAAAATTTTTTAATATAAGGCGTAAAATGTAAGGGATAAAACCTATTAAGGCCCCGAAAGGATAATATTAATACCCGAAAAATAAAAAAATAATTATTAAAAAAATTATATAGGTTTTTTATTTTAAATTATAAAAATCCCACGATTACGCTTAAAAGGCTTAAAAAGTATTACCACCATTATTATTTTTAATTTTAAAAAACCGTTTACGATTTTTAAACCTAAGGTTAAAAAAAAAAAATCCTGTATTATATTACCCCTTAAAACCCTATTTAAATCCTAACTCCTATAATTTTTACCATCTTTTATAAATTATTTTATTTTTTAAAAAATTATTTTATTATTTAAATTTATTATATTATATTTTTAAAGTAAGGCTTGGCGAAGGCTTTTTTACCAAAATCTTATTATAATAAAGGAAGGCAAAAAATGCCTTATAAATAGGCCTTAGGCTTAAAAATAATCTTCGAAAGTAAAAATACCCGAAAGCGCCAATAAAGCTTAAACCTTACCACGTAAATAAAAAGCCAAGCGATCGCCTTTTAACCCTTCCTTATTTAAAATCCCGCTATTAAAAACTTTTATTATACCAATGCCCTGGGCAAAATATAATACGAATATTTTTTCAATATTTTAAAGGATAAAATAAACGCCATCCCCCGATTAATTTATAAAAATAATATTTAATATTAATTAATATAATCCTTATAAAATAAACTAATATATTATAATCCGATTACCGTTACCGCTCCCTGGTATATAAGGGAGCGTAATATTTAGGAAAAACGATATTTTTTAATATATATATTAATTAAATTAAATATTTAAATAGGCAGTATTTATAAGTAATACGTAAAAAATAAACTATATTATATAATATTATATTAATATTTACGCCGAATTAATCGAATCGCTTACCATAGGAAAAATATGGATTAAAATAAAAGAGGCCCTAAAAACGGAATTCGTAAACAGGGATACCTTTTAAAAAGGCCGTAATATAATAAACCTAAAGCGCTTCGCCTACCAAAATTGGCCTATAAAAAATATTAATTAATAACGGTTATATATCGCGGGGTAGAAACGCCGGCTCGTTTAATATAAAAAGAACCATACGGGTTATATTAATAATATTATTTTATTAAACGCATTCTTAAATGCCTTTAATAATATATCGTAGGCTTAATTATATAATTTTGCAGGGATTATAAATAACGACCTATACCTCGGAACCCATAAGGAACTCCTTTAAAAGTTTAAAGCATTCCTAGATTAGCGCAAAAAGATAATAAAGCTGTTCGAAAATAAATTCCAATAAGAAAAAAAAGGGACCACCGCCCGCGTTAAGGAAGCCGCGCGTAACCCTATTGAACCCCAGTTCTAATAAGCCAACCAATATAATATAACCAAAATGGCCCAAAGGAATTAAACCAACCCCCGCGATTTGCCGCCCGCGCTCCGACCACGAGGAAGCGATAAAGTACCTATTAACCGATCAGTCCTGCCTAAAGTAATTAAATAAAACCTAATTAAAAAACTAAATATTTTAAATATAATTAATATATATATATTATTAAATTAAAAAATAGGCAAAAAAATAAAACTGGTATTAAATAACGGTAAAATTAGGGAAAATAAACCTTAATATAAAAACCATTATGGGTATAATTTTAATTAAACCTATTAAACTGGACGGGACCATATACGGGGAATTTATTATATTTAGGCCGAATTCCCCTAGGAAATTAGTATAACCCCTTTAGAAATTTTAAAAGTATAAGCATTTTTTATATTAATAACCAGTTTTAATAAAAGGCCCTAATATTAAACCAAGGTAATAAAATATTATTGGTGTTTAAAAAATAATTATATATTATATAATTATTTATGGGATATTTAGGATTGGATTAACGGAATCCTTTATAAACACCCCTTTTATTAAATATTAAAATGGGATTTTAAAAGGAGTAAATATAATACCTGGCTTATTAAAACGTTTAATAATATAATTATAAAAGGAGTACTAATAAAAATAGTATTTTTACGGTATTATAAATAAAAAAAGGTGCCTAAGAATTAATACGATCGGGTATAAAAGGCCTAAAATATAATTATAAAAAACCCCTGGTTTTTAAAAAACACACCTGGCCTAATTAATAAAAAGGACCAGGTACCTTAAATACGCCAGCCATAAATAAACCTAACCGATAAGGTTTATAAAATCCCCAGAAATAATAATATTTAAAATAATTAATTATTTATTATAATAAAAAATAAGGCAATAATGATTAAGGAGTATTTATAGGAAAACTGGGAGAATATAAAAGCGAAAATAATAACGGAAGCCCTTATTATTAATGTTTATAATAAAACGGCGCAGACGGTTTTTAATTATAATTAAAAAGGAATTAAAAAAGAACGAGGCAGGCCCCCAAAAAAAGTAAGAGTGGAAAATAAGGTTAAAGCGGTTGGGGAAAAAAAAAGCGCCAAAAGAAAAGAAAAGAATCCTGGCCACGAAAAAGCATTAGGCGCGATAAAGAAAAAAATGGAACGTAATATATAAAAGGAAAAAAAGGCGCCTTTAGGCAGTAAATATAAGGATCCCCTAAAGTTTACGGACCTAATCTTTTAAAAGGTAATGGAAAAATAACTTATAAAGATTATAGGGAGGCCTTATAGGTTAACGATTACGGAAATATTATAAATATTGCAATTTATAAAAATAATCTTATAAGAAAAATTGGCAGGTAAAATAAGGGTAAAGGAAATTATTAACGAAATTATTTATAAGGGTAAAAAGCTAAAGGAATATTAATAGGTAATCCTAAATAAGCTTAATATTTACCAGGTGGTTAAAATAAAAATACGCTTTATTAATAATATACCCCCGAAAAAATTAAAATTTATAAACCTTATACGTATTTAGCCATATTAATAATACGAGCGTATAAACTTTAGGGTTTTATTTATAAACCTGCCAAAAGGCCTAAAAGCGGTAATATTAAAAGGAGGAAAGGCAGTTTTTTATTTAATTAATATTCCTAACCCATTGGTATTAATCCCCTTAATAATCCCCTTTTTCCTTTACCCAAGCCCGTGCTTATTAATACATATAAAAGGGCCAAAAAATAGGCTGGCCAGGGTTATTATAAATATAAGCGCGGAAGCTAATATTTTAAAACGAACCTATATTTAGGAATACGGTTTTAAGGCTTACCAGGCATAAATTACGTTTTTCGATTATAATAATTAAAAAACTAATTTAGCCTTAATTATACGGTAATAGGTGCACATTTTTTTAAAACCTAAACGTATTATATAAAACTTTTTCGTACCAAAAAAAGATCGAAAAGGGGCGTTAAAAGTAATATTAAAAATACCTTTTATTATAATAACGGGGTAAAAACAACGCTATAATAAGGAGCGTAACGCATTAATCGGAAAACTCGAAATAAAAGGGAATAATTATATTATTATTATTATAAACCTAACCCTAAAAAGAAAATGTGGAAAAATATTCCGTAATATTTATCCCTAAAAAATAAAGGTTTTTAAAAAAATATAAAAAACCCTTATAATTCGATTAATAAAAAAAAAAGGCCAGTATAAAATTAGGGAAACCCCGTATTAATAAAATCGAAATCCCTGCCTATATAATGGAAATTTTGAATTCGGATAACGAAAAAATAATAACCCAATTTTTTATAAAAGAAGTTAAGCGCCTTATAAAGAAGTTTAAGGAGGATATGCCTATGGAGGGGTATATTAATAGGCCGCAAAAAGGGGAGAACCTCTTAAATAAAAAAATCTGGACCGGAAAACCAAATATAAAGATTACCCTTTATTAACCAAAGGGGTAGGGGTATAAGAAGCCTTATAATTACCCACGGAACCCTAATTATAAAAAAAAAATTATTAAAAAAAGGTTGGATATTTTCCCAAAAAAGTATTATAGGGGTAACGATTGGGAGTTATAAAATAATAAAAAAAGAATACGAGACTTTATTATTAACGAAATCCTAAGCGTTAATAAAGCCCAGGAGGCATTTCCCCTTAATAATACCAATATTATTAATATTTTTATTATATATAAATATATGGCGGATAAAATAAAGCCCGTGGATATTTAAATAAGGTATAAAACGGCCCCCGTAAACCCGGACTGGTATAAAAAAAAGTGGGAAAAAAATAAGCCATCGGAAAAAAATCGTAATAATATTAAATAAAACGAATATATTTGCCTATAATTATATAAGGTAAGGTGTAACGGCACCAGGCTTATATTAAAAAAAAGGAATAAAATTTTAAAATCCCTCGGGGAATTATAAGGGAAAAAATAAAGGATATTTATAAATATATTTATAAATAAAAAATAAGCGTTAGTATAATTCTGGAAATATTTAGGTAAAATTAACCTTAATATAGCTCCTCCTTAAAAAATAAATACTGTAGCGGTGCCGGAGGTATCCCCCGCTGTATTTATACCAAAGACCGGCGCCCGGCGCGATTGCTTAAATAACTAATTTAAAGCCCTAAAATAATCCTGTACAGGACTATATAAGAAGCCAGGAGGACCCCCGGGACTTGTGGGACTTCTAAAAAAGCAATAAACCATGGCGGCAAAAACTTAATTATAAAAATACAATTACTATTTAATATATTATATTTTCCCCTAAATATTATATTATCGTTTAAAAATAATCCTGTACAGGATTATTTTATATTTTCTGGAGTATTACCGCTTATAAATAAGCAACTGGAGGTTTAACCAAACCAAATAGCTTGGTTTTAAATACCGACCATATAACGAGATTATTAAACCTATTCCCCGCTATATTTTTTAGAAATTTAACCAGGATTTACGAATTTAAATTTCGGTAATAAGCCTGCGTTTTTTAGGATTAAAATTTAAGGAATTCCTTTATTATTTTCTTCCCTTAATTAACTTAAATTAATGGTTATAATTAGGGAATAATATTATACGGAATTATATTAATAAATATAAATAGGAATTCGCGGAAATTATTACGCTAAGGTGAAAGAATCCTTTTACGGTATACCGGTAAAAAGTTCGTAATATTTACGCTGCGAAAAGCGAAAGCGGATACCTATATTATAATAAAACTAAAAACCGACCAGTATATTATATTATAAAAACCTAAAAAATCGCGCAAGCTATATTCCTTAAGGGGGGCAGTTTTTTTCCCACGGTGGTAAAAGTATAATATTCGGTTAAAAATTAATTACCCCTAGAATAAAACAAGTACAATAAATTAGGGGTTATAATAGGTAAAGCTAGGCAAACTTAAATAATATATAAAGCTTAAAAGCCTTTCGGAACCCAATTACTTATACTTTAAATAATCTACTATTACGAAGGAACCAGGGAATATATCCTCGAAAAAAAAAAATAATGCGAAAATTTTGCGGTATTATAGGATTACCCTGGTAGTATTATAAACCTATAAGGTTTAAAACCAAATAATAGGAATTCGATTTTAAAATAGGCCCGGTGCCGGTTAAAAATATATATATAATTACGGTGGGAAGGCTAAAAAGGGATTAGGCTTTAAATATTAAGCAAAATTATACACCCTTATTATACCCTTATAAACGAAATAATAAAAATTAATAAATAATTAAACCCTTATTATATTACGGAAATCCGGCGTAAAATTAAGGCATAATATAATAAAAAAAGCCTTTATTTATTCGGTTATAAAAAAAATAAAAAAAGGGATTATTAAAAGTATTAATGCGTATAAAGAAAAGCAGGATTATAATCCTATTTTTAAATAAAAGGAATATTTTTATAAGCCCAGTTTAAGCTTTAAGGGTATTATAATTATAAAGGATTTTAAAAATTATATGGCGAAAGGGCGATTTACGCAATTCCGGTTAAACTTAAAATAAGGGGGAAAATAATAAAAATGCCCTTATATTATTAAAAAAAGTTCTAAAAAAAAGGAATAATTAGGGCTGGTTAAAATTACCGCGGAAATTTAAGGGTTAAATAAGGTACCCCTAAATTGGCCCGTATTATAATCCTACCTACGATTATAAAAAAAATCCCAAAAATTATATAGCGAAGGGATAATTTATATAATTCCGGTTAAAAGGATAATAATATTAAGGTAAAGATTACGGAGGTATTTTAAACCGATCTGGGAAAAAGCAGGCAAAGCTAAATAATATTAATATTTTATTTATAAATAAGAGAAAATATATAATAATCGGGCTTAATTTATGGGGGCTTATTACGATTATAAAGGATCCTAAAAATTATATGGCGGAAAAATAATTCGTATAATCCCGGCTAAAACCCCGTAAATAAAAAATAAAAATTATAAAATACCTTTGCCGTTTTTTAAAGGGTATAAAAAAAAAAAAGGATTAAAACCATTAAGCGCTTTAAAATATAGGGGAAAATGGATACCGTTTTTTATAATTATTAAATTATTTTTCGAATAAAAGCCTAACCCCCACCGTTTTTTAAATTAAGTTTTATTTTTTATTATTAATATTAAACCCCGTGCCCGATCCTACGGATATTAGGGGAAATATCCCTTAAAAGGTTTAAAAAAATATAAATTACCCGTTTAAATTAAGGTCGATCCCCTTTTAAGGAATTTGGTATAAGGGTAATTTTATACAGGCCTTATTAAAAAAAAGAAAAAAAAGATTTCGAGAATTAAACTTATTTGGGAAAAGTTTAGGGGTTTTACGCTTTATTATAATCGGACCGTAATTAAAGGAAAATGTGGCGATTATAATAATTTATAAATTATAAATGCCAAATTTTTAGGCTCCCACCTATAAAACTATGGTTAATTCCCCACCCCCTTTTGAGGGCGCCTAATCTCCTTTACCTAAAAAAGCGGCCAAAAAAGAGGGATAAATATGCGGTAAGGAAATTATGGAAGGTTTAAAACTTAGGGGAAGGTAAGGCGAGGCCTTTTAGCCTAAATAAATTAATTAATATTACGCCCGGCCTTATAAAAAGCCGGTAAGTTAATAATTATTAAAAGCGGACCAATTAATAATAAGGGGTAAGGCGATCGAGGAAAACGGTAAAGCGGTATATTTATAAAGCCTGAAATTTTTTAATACGAGGCGCGGAACGCGAGGGATAAAACCTATTGGGGCCCCGGAAGAATAGTATTAATACCCGGAAAATGGGAAGGTAATTATTAAGGAAATTATATAGGTTCCCTATTTCGAATTATAAAAATCCCACGATTATATTTAAAAGGCCTAAAAAGTATTACCATTATTATTATTTTTAATTTTAAGGGACCGTTTATAATTCTCCAGCCTAGGGTTAAGGAAAAATAATCCTGTACTGCATTACCCTTTAAAAACCTATTTAAATTTTAACTTTTATAATTTTTTCCATTTTTTATAAATTATTTTATTTTTTAAAAAATTATTCCACTATTTAAATTTATTATATTATATTTTTAAAATAAGGCGCGGCGAAGGTTTTTTTACCAAAATATTATTACGGTAAAAAAAGGTAAAAAACGCCTTATAAATAAACCTTAGGCCTAAAAACGATTTTTAAAAATAAAAATACCCGAAAGCGCTAATAAAGCTTAAACCTTATTATATAAATAAAAAGCCGAGCGATCGCCTTTTAACCCTTCCTTGCTTAAAATCCCGCTATTCAAAATTTTTATTATACCAATACCCCGGGCAAAATATAATATAAATATTTTTTTAATATTTTAAGGAATAAAACGAATACCATTCCCCGGCCAATTTATAAAAATAATATTCAATATTGGTTAATATAATTCCCATAAAATAAATTAATATATTATAATCCGATTATTATTACCGCTCCCTGGTATATAAGGGAGTGTAATATTTAAGGAAAATAATATTTTTTAATATACGCGTTAATTAGATCGAATATTTAAGCAGGTAATATTTATAAGCGATGCGTAAAAAATAAATTATATTATATAATATTATATTAATACTTATGCCGAATTAATCGAATTATTTATTATAGGAAAAATATAGATTAAAGTAAAAAAGGCCTTAAAAATAAAATTCGTAAATAGGGATACCTTTTAAAAAGGCCGTAATATGGTAAACCTAAAGCGTTTTACCTATTAAAACTGGCCTACGAAAAATATTAATTAATAATAATTATATATTGCGGGGTAAAAACGCCGGCTCGCTTAATATAAGGAAAACCATATAAATTATATTAATAATATTATTTTATCGAACACGTTTTTAAATACCTTTAATAATATATTATAGGCTTAATTATACAGTTTTATAGGGATTATAAATAACGACCTATACCTTAAAACCTATAAGGAATTTCTCTAAAAGCTTAAAGCGTTCCTGGATTAATGCAAAAAAACAATAAAGCTGTTCGGAAATAAATTTTAATAAGAAGAAAGGGGGACCACCGCCCGCGTTAAGAAAGCCACGCGTAATCCTATCGACCCCCAGTTTTAATAAGCCAATTAATACGATTTAACCAAAATGGCCTAAAGGAATTAAACCGACCCCCGCGATTTACCGCCCGCGCTTCGACCACGAAAAAGTAATAAAGTATTTATTAACCGATTAATCCTGCCTAAAATAATTAAATAAAACCTAATTAAAAAGCTAAGTATTTTAAGCGTGGTTAATATATATGCGTTATTAAATTAAAAAATAGGCGAAAAAGTAAAGCTGGTATTGGATAATGGTAGAATTAAGGAAAATAAACCTTAATACGAAAACCATTATAGGTATAATCCTAATTAAACTTATTAAATTAAACGGGATTATATATAAGAATTTTATTATATTTAGGCCGAATTCCCTTAAAAAATTAATATAACCCTTTTGGAAATTTTAAAGGTATAAGTATTCCCTATATTAATAACCAGTTTTAATAAAAGGCCTTAATATTAAACCAAGGTAATAAAATATTATTAATATTTAAAAAAATAACCATATATTATATAATTACCTATAGGATATTTAAAATCGAATTAACGGAGTCCTTTATAAATATCCCTTTTATCGAATATTAAAATAGGATTTTAAAAGGAGTAAATATAATACCTGGCCTATTAAAATATTTAATAATATAATTATAAAAAAAGTATTAATAAAAATAATATTTTTACGGTATTATAAATAAAAAAAGGTGCCTAAGGATTAATACGATTGGGTATAAAAGGCCTAAAATATAATTATAAAAAACCCCTGGTTTTTAAAAAATACGCCTGGCCTAATTAATAAAAAAGACCAGGTACCTTAAATACGCCAGCCATAAGTAAACCTAATTAATAAGGTTTATAAAATTCCTAAAAATAATGGTATTTAAAATAATTAACCATTTATTATAATAAAAGGTAAAATAATAACGGTTAAAAAATACTCGTGGGAAAGCTGGGAGAATATAAAAGCGGAAATAATAACGGAAGCCCTTATTATTAATATTTATAATAAAACGGCGCAATCGGTTTTTAATTATAATTAGAAAGAAATTAAAAAAAAATAAGGCAGGCCTTTAAAAAAAATAAAAGTAGAAGATAAGGTTAAAGCGTTTGGGGAAAAAAAAAGCGCCAAAGGAAAAAAAAAGGATCCTGGCCACGAAAAAGTATTGGGCGCGATAAAGGAAAAAATGGAACGCAGTATATAGGAGGAAAAAAAGGCGCCCTTAGGTAATAAGCGTAAGGACCCCTTAAAATTTACGGACTTAATTTTTTAAAAGGTAATGGAAAAATAACTCGTAAAAATTATAGGAAAGCCTTACGGGTTAACGATTGCGGAGGTATTATAAATATCGCAATTTATAAGGATAATCTTATAAGAGAAATTAGTAGGTAAAATAAGGGTGGAGGAAATTATTAATAAAATTATTTATAAGGGTAAAAAACCAAAGGAATATTAATAAGTAATCCTAAATAGGCCTAATATTTACCAAATGGTTAAAATAAAAATACGCTTTATTAATAATATACCCCCGGAGGAATTAAAATTTATAAACCTTATATATATTTAATTATATTAATAATATAAGCGTATAAACTTTAGGGTTTTATTTATAAACCTACCAGGAGGCCTAAAAGCGGTAATATTAAAAGGAGAAAAGGTAATCTTTTATTTAATTAATATTCCTAACCTATTAATATTAATCCCTTTAATAATCCCTTTTTTCCTTTACCCGAGCCCGTGCTTATTAATACGTATAAAAAGGTTAAAAAATAGGCTGGCCAGGGTTATTATAAATATAGGCGCGAAAATTAATATTTTAAAACAAACCTATGCTTAGGAATACGGTTTTAAGGTTTATTAGGCGCGAATTATATTTTCCGGTTATAATAACCAAAAAATTAATTTAACCTTAATTATACGGTAATAAGTGTACATTTTTTTAAAATTTAAACGTATTATATAAAACTTTTTTATACCAAAAGAAAATTAAAAAGGGGCGCCAAAAATAATATTAGGAATACCTTTTATTATAATAATGGGATAAAAATAACGCCATAATAAGGAGCGTAATATATTAATCGGGAAGCTCGAAATAAAAGGGAGCAATTATATTATTATTATTATAAATTTAACCCTAAAAAAAAACGTGGAAGAATATTCCGTAATATTTATTCCTAGGGAATAAAGGTTTTTAGGAAAATATAAGAAACCTTTATAATTCGATTAATAAAAAAAAAAAGGCCAGTATAGGATTAGGGAAATCCCGTGCTGGTAAAATTAAAATCCCTGCTTATATAATAAAAGTTTTGGATTCGGATAATGAAAAAATAATAGTTTAATTTTTTATAAAGGAAATTAAGCGCCTTATAAAAAAGTTTAAGGAGAATATGCTTATAAAGGGGTATATTAATAGGCCATAAAAAGGGGAGAACCTTTTAAATAAAAAAATCTGGACCGGGGAACCAAATATAAAGGTTGCCCTTTATTAATTAAAGGGGCAGGGGCGTAGGAAATTTTATAATTATTTACGGAATCTTAATTATAAAAGGGAAATTACCAGGAAAAGGTTAAACGTTTTTCTAAAAAAATATTATAAGGGTAACGATCGGGAACTGCGAAATAATAAAAGGAGGATACGAGATTTTATTATTAATAAAATCCTAGGCGTTGGCGAAGCCCAGGAGGTATTTCCCCTTAATAATGCTAATATTATTAATATTTTTATTATATATAAACGTATGGCGAATAAAATTAAACCCGTGGATATTTAAATAAGGTATAAAGCGGCCCCCGTAAACCCGGATTAATACGAAAAAAAATAGGAAAAAAATAAATTATTAAAAAAAAATTATAATAATATTAAATAAAGTAAATATATTTGCCCATAATTATATAAGGTAAGGTGCAGCGGCACCAGGCTTATATTAAAAAAAAGGAATAAGATTTTAAAATCCCTCGGGGAATTATAAGGGGAAAAATAAAGAATATTTATAAATATATTTATAAATAAAAAATAAGTATTGGTATAGTTTTGGGAATATTTAGGCAAAATTAACCTTAATATAACCCTTCCTTAAAAAATTAATACGGTACCTTATATAAGGTAATAAATTAAAAGTATTTTTATCCCTAAGGTATTAATAACGGTGGTAATCGAAATACTCGAGAAGCGAAAAAAAAAGGGGGTAATTAAATTAAATTAAACGGCGTACCGTAACCCCTGGTTCCTAATTAAAAAAAAAATAAGAAATACCGCTTAATTAATTTAATAAAAAGGCTTAATTCGGTTATAATTTATAATACTTTTATACCTTTAATTACTAATAAGTTTATAAAGAATATAATTTATTATTAGTTTATTTTATTCCTGGATTTTTATTCCGGATACGATTAAATAATACTCGATTTAAAATCCCGAGATCTTATTATTTTTATAATATTCGCCGGCCTATTTAAAATAATCACGCTTTTATAAAAAGGAACGAATAATATTATTTAATTTTATAGGATTATTTTTATTATTCTTTTAAATTTTATTTTAATAATATATAAAATACTTATTAATAATATTACGATTAAAGGTTTTATTATTATATATAATAGGCGAGAAATTTACCCAGGGGTATGGTAATATATGGCCGAATATATTAAGAATTTGGATTAAATATTATTACGGAATAAATTGGCCGGAATTATAATCTTTATGGTTAAATCCAAATAATATTAAAAATTAACCGTAATAATAGGTTTTATATACGGAATAAATGGCCGTAATCCTAAATAGGCCAAAATTATTAAAATTAAAAAGTGGACGGTCTTTAAAAATATGTCGGATATTAAAAGATTTATTAATATAATGGTTTTTTACCGAATATTTATTAAGAATTTTATTTATATTATTAAACCCTTATATAAATTTACCCGTATAAGGGCGCAGTTTATTTGGGAGGAAAAATATATAAAAATAACGGAAATTTTTAAATAAACCCTAATATTACCCCCAGTTTTAATTAAAATTAATTATTTTCCGGAAATAAGGCGTATTATTATTAAAGTAAATATATTAAAAACCGGATAGGGAATATAAATCGGCCAAAAAAGGGAAGGGAAGGTTTTAATAATAAGGTACGAGTTTGGTTATTAAAAAAAAGCCGAAAAAATATATTATTTGGCCAAATTAAAATATAAGGGGTTATTTATAATTTTAAAACGATTACGGAATTACTTATACGGCGCGTATTTTACCCTTAAAATAAATACGATTAATATAATATATTAATTTAATAATAATATTATTAACCTACCCGGAGTATTTATTATTAAATAAATTATATAAATACGATAATTCGATTTTAATATAAAGTATATATTAGGAAATAAAAATACTATGGTAAACGTATTATTATAAAAACCCCCAGAACCTTTAAATAAAAAAGATAATAAATTAGAGGAAAATATCGAAGATTTTATTAATGCGCAGTTATATATACTTAGGGCTGTATAAAACTGGAGGGATATTAAAATTCTGGGAGGAAAAATATAAAATAATAAATCCTAAAAAATAGCGTATTTTTTTATTACCCTAAAAAGACCGAGTAATATTTCTTATAAATTATTCCTCCGTTAAAAAAGAAAGGCTTTAAATTATCTGGTAAGGGACCAAAAGCTTTGGCGTAAAACCTTAAAGGGTAAATTATAATTATAATTAATAATTAATAATAATTAAACCCGGAAATATATTATTTAAAATAATTATATTTATAAAGGGTATAAAAAACGGAATATTATATTTAATTTTATCGCTTAATATTATTATTAAAAAGGATAATAAAAATAAGTATAAAAAGTATTAAAAACCTGCCCAATTTATTAAAAGCGAAACCCTTAAAGGCCTAAAATACCGCTAAAAATTTTTAACCTTATTTTAACCCCTTTTTTTAAAATTTCGCTCGATATTTTTTAAATACCATTAAGGAAAGGGTATATTTATATTATATAGGCCAAATATAATTTAATAAAATAGATTAAAGGGCGACTATTATAAAAAGCCACCATAGGATAAATGGCCAATTTTATTTAATAAAATATAATTTATAAGTATAGGATATATGGGAAATTAGTAATTAATAAAGGACCAAAAAACCGAGGATTTTTGGATAAGCTTATAAAACGAATAAGCCTGGCCAAGATTACGGTATCGGCGTATAATTTATAATCGTAAGGGGGAATAAAATACCATTATTTAAGCACCAGGGATGTATTATTAAAATTAAGCGGTAATTAAATTAATGCGTACCCAGGGGTATTAATGGCGTAAAAAATTATAATAAACCAAATTATAGGATTTTCCCTATACGCATTATTATACGGTTAAAAAATGGTTACCCCCATTAAAATAATATTCCTTACCTGGAGAATAATTAATTAAAAAAGTAATATACCGTATGCGGATTTTTTGGCGAAAAAAAGCCGGATAATGGAACGGAAAAAAACGGATTTGGCGGAGGCAGCCCGAATTTTATAATGGAATAGGGAAACCAGGGCCAAATACGTGGATAAGAAAAATAGCGGGAAAATAAGGAAAATCCTATTGGAAAAAGGGGATTTAATATTACGATAAATATTAATTATAAGGGTTAAAAATATAAAGGATAAATAAAACCCTTGATAAATAAAACCTTATATTATTTATAAGCTTTCGAATAAAGGAAGAACGGTATAATTTAAGGAACCTTATAAAGGAAGCCCTTTTTTTAAATATATAATCGGGAGTAATAAGGTTAAGAAATTTATCCAAAAAAACGGATGGTGGAGTAAGCCGGCAGGAATTAATAATAATACCTGGAAAAAATGGGAACCCTATTTAAAATAAAATAATAAATTGGGAAAGGATTATATAAAATTAAATAATAAAAAGGATAACTCGAAAGGCTATATTAGGGATAATATATTAAAAAATTTAAATAAGGATTAATATCGAACGGTAATATTTTATAATAACGATTAAAAGGAAAAAAATAATTTAACCGAATATATTATTATAATATTACGGCCAAAAAAACCACGTAATATGGAAAAATTAAAAAACGAAAAACGGGAATCGGGAAAAGTACCTTTTTTAAAAATAACGAAAAAAGTATAATTTTAAATCCTAATAATAATTACGGAAGAATTTGGTAATATTCCTTTTATAAAGGAATAAAGCTGTATAATATTATAAAACCTCCAAAGAAATTATTATATAAAAAAAAATTCCCTTTTTTTTATATCCCCTTTTTTATATAATAATAAACCCTAATTAGTTTAAAACCAAATATTATAAAAGGACCTAGCAAAAACTATATACTTAAAGCTTTATTAATAATCCGAAATATATATACGTATATAAAAAAAAAACCATATTCCTTTATTTAAAAATTTAAAAGGGAATATTTTTACGCTTATTTTTTTCCGTTCCTATACCATACCAAATGGCCCTATCCTAAACCATTTATAGGTGGTAATTAAAAACAGCCTCCCAGTTTTAAAAAAAGGTCACCTGTTTAAATTTTAATTCGTTTATTTAATTTACGGAGAAAAAAGGGCGGGATTTTTATTTAAAGGGTTATACGTAAAAGTAAAAATTCCTTTGTAGGAAAAATTTAATTTTTTATATTAAAGAATACCATTAAATAATCCTATATAATATAATTTTTATTCTGGTAATAATAAAAGGATTAATTACGGGATAAAAAAATTATGGTTTAATTTTAAAAAATTTATAATATCCCTTATTCCTTACGAAAGCGTAAACCCTCGCAATAAGTAAAAGCCTAAAAGGCCGCCGCGTTATTATTATTATTTCCTTTAAAAGCTTTACCTCGGCCATCCCCTTAATTATAAATATTAAAAAAACCAAACCCTTATACCGGTTATATAAAAGGCCTGATTAGGCCGGGAATATTTTCAGCCCCTAAATTTAAAATATTTATAATTTTTAAAAGATTAGGGCCGCCGAAAATAATTTCGAAATAATTCTCTTAATATTTAATATTCTGCTCTAATACCGTATTATTAAATAATTTCTCGATGCGGAATTTCTTATAAGGGGTATAATTATTATAAAAAGGATTAAAATCCAAAACTAATATATATTTTTTAAGGCCTTTATTTTCGGTTATATAAACCTTATTAAACCAAAGGTAATTATTATACTTATTTTTAATATATTTAAAAATGAAAATATATTTAAAAAAAAGGAATATATAATAAATAAAAATATTAGGCTTTTAATTTTAAAAATAATTCGCCTATTCGGAGGTATAATACTTATAAGGGTTTTTATTTACCACGCCTTTAAATTATACGGCCAATGCTTATTAATAATAAAAATAAAGGAAGGAATATAAATTATTTATAATTTACCTTAAAAAGCTTTTATATAGGATGGGAATAATAATAGGCCGATTAACCCTTTTATATAATATAAGGGCCAGGCTAGTAATTTTAAAAAGGGTTTTAAATATATCCAGGTTAATATATATGGTTATATAAATATAATTTAAAAAAGGGTCCCTAAATAGGCCAAATTAAAAGTAATAAAGGATATTTTAAAAAAGTAATAATAATTAATCCTGCTTAGCCTTAAAAGGTAAGAATAAAAAGGGTGCGAAGGTGGAATAAACCTTATAAACGAAATTGGAAACCGGCTTAAACCGGGTCCTTTTAATAAGGCTTAAGGATAATCTTGGCGGAAGAATATTAAATTAAAAGGCCTAAACGGTATCGTATTTAAAAGGTATTTTAATTTTAAAAATCGTAACCGTGCGCTAGGGCGGTTAATTTAGGGGGATTAAATTAAAGGAAAAGGTAAGGGAGGATTTTCTGGATAAACCCTGGGAAAAAAAACCCGGGCTGGTTTATTATATAAGGCTAAATTAACGAAAGGTATAAGGCGATAGGGGGGATAAAGGGAGCCGAATAAAGCCGTTAGAATTAATGGTTAGGTTTTAAAATACCCGATCGATACGGCCTCGCGGCCTAGCCGGCGAAGGAAAAAAAGCAGGAATAATTACCAGGGAAATTAAAATTAAATAACCCTGTATAAAACTAATAATTTAAAGAGAATATACCTAAAAGAGGGCTTTAGGTAATAATAAAAATGGCGTTAATTAAAAGGGCCGCCTAATTATAAATAAAACGCTTAATAATCCGAGTACGGTTTCTCGTAATATAAGCCCCGGGCCCTTTTATAAAAAAAGGAGAAGTGTAAGGATAAGGGAGGGCAAAGGTTATACGATAAGGTATAAAAAAAAAAAAAGGTTGGTTTATAAGTATAATAGGTTTGGAAAAATTAAAAGGCCTATTGGCCGTTGGTAAACGCCGAATAAAAGTTAAAAGATTAGGGAGCCCCTTATAAGCCTTCTTATTATTACTTTGGTTTAAATGGGATATATTTTAAAAGGATTAGGGAGTAAATTAAAAAAAGGGGGTAATAAAGGGAGCGAGTGTTTAAGGGAAAAAGGGCTCGAAGGAAGGAAAAAAAGCGAGGAATATATAAAAAAAAAAGTATTATAGGGAGAAAAAAGGCATTAATAAAAAGTATATAGGAGAAAGGATTATTAAAGGTATAGGAGGAAAAAAAAAAAAAAAAGTTGGGCCAAAATATTTATATGATTATCCGATTAAAAATAAAAGGCCCGTTAATAATTATAAAAATTATAAAAGTTATAAGGGTAATAGGGCAAAAGGGTAATAATAGGAACGCTTAAAAAAATACCTATTTATTTAAAAAAATACCACCGTTTATTTAAAACCCGCCAGTATATTTAAGCCCTATAGGTATAAATACCCCCTTTTTTCCCCCTATATTTCCTCGATTTCTTTTAACTATATTATTTCCCAGCCTTAAATTTTTATAATATAATCCTGCTTAATTTATTTTTTATTTTAATTTAATTCCTTATTTTTAAATTCCCTTACCCTTTAAAAGCTTATATTACCCTTAGCCTAACCCCTAATATTTGGTACCTTTTTAGCCCTTTTAATTTAAAAACTTTAATCCAAGCATACCTTTTATTTTTTATTATTATTTAATAAAACGAAAAAGCCCTAAATAATATTATTTTAATAATGGGAAATTATACCTTCGAAGGATTAAGGTTAAAAAACGAAACCAGCGTTTAAATATTTAAATATTAATCGGAATTTTTATTTAAATTATCCTAAAAGGTGATTTTTTATATAAAAGCCCTTGTTAAACCTTAGCGCTTATATAAAAACCAGGCCCGTTAAAAAGGGCCAATCCCCTTATATATTTTATACGTGGATAATCCAAAGTTTAAAGAAATTGCCTAAAAAAATATAAGCATAATTATTAGGAATATACTTAATTTTATCGACCGTTATAAGAATAACCGCTTCCGTTAATAGTTTTAAAGGCCCATTATTATTAAAGCGTTTTTTATAAATATTTAGGTATATATATATAATATTATTAAATTATTAAAATACGATTAACCTTTTTCCCATTAATAATTAATTACTTATAAGGATTACCTCGAAATATATAATAGGGTAAATAATATTAGGTTTACGATTACGGATTTTAAACCTTTAAGGGGACCTAAAAATATGCCAATTATTAAAGACTAGGCGGCCCTTATAATTCCCCTACAGTACCCGTTTTTTAAAAATTATAATTTGTTTAATATAATAAAGGTAGGGATTAATTTTATAATAAAAAGGTAAAAAAACCCGCGAATAATTTTTATTTAAGATTACCATAGGGGTATAATACTTATTACGTTTATATTAAAAAACGTAGGAAAGGATTTTAAAAAATATATATAAAAGGCTTATATAAGGTTTTCGGCAATACTTTAAAATAAAGCCAATAGGGGTATATTTAAAAAGTACGGCCTCCAATTTAAGGTTCTTCTTATAATAATTATTTTCGTATAAATTAGCCCTTTTTATTAATTTTAATACCTTATAGTATTAAAAATGCTTAGAATTATAATTTATAAGCAAAAGATAATATGGATTTATACGCGAATAAAAAGGGAGGTTTATACTAATAAAAAGGCCCTTATACTTTAAAAGTTAAAGGATAATGGAAAAAGATTATAGTATTATTTTTAAAAGTTAAAATTAAAAATAAGGGGAAAAGGGAAAAGGAATTATATATTATATCCCTTCGGGCCACCGCCTAATAATTATATAAAGTATTTTATAAATTAGGTAAAGGTATTTTATATAAATTATTTAAGGTTTATAATAGGCCTTAATTTATTAAAAAATCTTTTTAAAATAGGGTGGTTATAAAGGGAAATTGGTATTATTATTTGGCACGAGATCCTTTTACGTATAATAATGGGAGGTAATAATCCCCAAGGTTATTTAATTAATAATAAAAAATGGTAAAGCCTAAATACGAATATAAATACTGCCGGGATATATTTTTATATATTTAACGTTTATATAGGCCTTAGGCCTTTTTTAATACACTTTAAACTCCTTAATATTAGGGTAAATTTTATAATTTATAAAAGGGTAAACCCGTTTAACTTTTATACGGAAAACCAAAAGGATATAATAAAATTAAAATTGGGAAATAATATAAATTTGGACTTTACCTATATAATTAATCCTATATACCGAAGGCGGAAGGGCCAGGTGGCCTTAGAAAAAAAAGGGGGTAATAATCGCCTTTATAAATCTCCTAAGGGAAAATATATATTACCGGAATAAAAGCCTAATTTATTAAAATTATTTAAATTATTATTACATACCCCTTTCCTTTTTTTTTTACCCTTCGCATATTCCATTACGCGCATATCCCTTATTAATTATTAATCGCTGCCCTTATCCTTACCCTTAAAAATAACCTCGTTTTCCCCACACGCAGCTTTTACCCTTAAGCGATCGCCATAATTTTAATTTCCTTTATATATTAATTAACGCTAATAGGTATATGGAGAATAATATAGGCCGCTTTTTAATATTAAGGTGAATAATAATTTCGAAATATTTAAAAAGGAGATTATTAAAAAACCCTTATATTATTTATTAGTAAAAAAAAGGGCCTACCGGCCGAAAAACCTTAGGTTTTATTTTGTTTAGCGCCATTTACCCCGTCCCGGACCTAATATATAGCCTACCCATACCGAGAACTTCCCAGGGTAGATTACCATTAAAAGGAATATTAAGCGAAAGGCTATAAAGGAGGAGAAAAGGAAGGATATTCGAAAAAGGGAGGCGGTTAAAACGAGAAATATGGCCTATAATATTAAGCATGGCCAGCGCCGCCGATTTAAAAGGATTAAAAAGGCCCTTTAAGCTCGATTGGCTTTTAATTATATAAAAAGGGGGGATAAGTGTTTTATTTCTTATTTTATAAACCGTTTAAAATAAAGCTTAAATATTATTAATTAAAATAAACCCTCCGGGGAAAATAAAGCTTAGGGCGTAATAAAATTTATAAAAATAAAGTTATATAATCCTGTTTAATTATAATAAAATAAAAAAGGGAACCTGTAATTATTATAAAAAAGTAATTAATAATATATAAAGGGTAAAAAAGCGGATAAATTAGCAATACTGGTAAAAGCCAGGAAACTTTTCCTAAAGTTTTTCGGACCGCGGGGCGCGGTCTTTTATTATAAATTAATAAAATATAATAATACCGGAGGTATTTCCCGTTATATTTATATTAAAAATCGGCGCCCGGCGTAATTGCTTAAATAATTAATTTAAAGCCCTAAAATAATCCTGTACAGGACTATATAAAAAGCCAAAAGGACCCCCGGGATTTATGGGACTTTTAAAAAAATAATAAACCATGGCGGCAGAAATTTAATTATAAAAATATAATTATTATTTAATATATTATATTTTCCCCTAAATATTATATTATCGTTTAGGAATAATCCTGTACAGGATTATTCCATATTTTTTGGAGTATTGCCGCTTATAAACAGGCAACTGGAGGTTTAACCAAACCAAACAGTTTGGTTTTAAACACCGACCATGCAGCGAGGTTATTAGACCTACTCCCCGCTACAATACGGTACCTTATATAAGGTGGCAGGTTAAAAGTATTCCTATCCCTAAGGTATTAATAACGGTAGTAATTAAAATACTCGAGGAGCGAAAAAAAAAGGGGGTAATTAAACCAAACTAAACGGCGTACCGCAACCCCTGGTTTTTAATTAAAAAAAAATAGGAAATACCGCTTAATTAATTTAACGGAAAGGCTTAATTCGATCACAACTCGTAATACTTTTATACCTTTAATTATTAATAAGTTTATGAAAAATATAACCTATTACCAGCTTATTTTACTCCTGGATTTTTACTTCGAATATAACCAAATAATGCTTAATTTAAAATCCCGAGATTTTATTACCTTTATAATATTCGCCGGCCTATTTAAAATAACCACGCTTTTATAAGGAGAAACGAATAATATTACTTAATTTTACAGGATTATTTCCATTATTTTTTTAGGTTTTATTCTAATAATATACAGAATATTTATTAATAATATTATGATTAAAGGTTTTATTATTATATATGATGGGCGAGAAATCTACCCAGGGGTATAATAATACGTGGCCGAATATATTAGGAATTTAAATTAAATATTATTATAAAATAAGCTGGCCGGGACCACGATTTTTATAATTAAATCCAAATAATATTAAAAATTAACCGTAATAATAGGTTTTATATATGGAACGAATGGCCGTAATCCTAAACAGGCCAAAATTATTAAAATTAAAAAGTGGACAATTTTTAAAAATATATCGAATATTAAAAGATTGATTAATATAATAATCTTTTACCGAATATTTATTAAGGATTTTATTTATATTATTAAACCCTTATATAAATTTACCCGTATAGGGGCGTAATTTATTTGGGAAAAAAAGTATACGAAAATAATAAAGATCCTTAAATAAGCCTTAATATTGCCCCTAGTTTTAATTAAAATTAATTACTCCCCGGAAATAAGGCGTATTATTATTAAAGCAAACGTATTAGAAACCGGATGGGGAGTATGGATCGGCCAAAAAAGGGAAGGGAAGGTTTTAATAACGAGGTACGAGTTTGGCTATTAAAAAAAAGCCAAAGGAATATACCATTCGGCCAAATTAAAATATAAAGGGCTGCTTATAATTTTAAAACGATTACGGAATTACCTATACGGTACATATTTCACCCTTAAAATGAATACGGTTAATATAATATATTAATTTAATAATAATATTATTAACCTACCCGGAGCACTTATTACCAAATAAATCGTATAAATATAATAATTCGATTTTAATATAAAGTATATATTAGGAAATAAAAACGTTATAATAAACGCGTTAATATAAAAACCCCCAGGACCTTTAAATAAAAAAGATAATAAACTGGAGGAAAATATCCAAGATTTTATTAACGCGCAATTATATATATTTAGGGCTGTATAGGATTAAAGGAATATTAAAATTTTGGGAAGAAAAATATAAAGCAATAAATCCCGAAAAATAATATATTTCCTTACCACCCTAAAAAAACCGAGTAATATTTTTTATAAGTTATTTTTCCGTTAAAAAAGGAAGGCTTTAAATTACTTAATAAAGGATTAAAAGCTTTGGCGCAGAATTTTAAGGGGTAAATTATAATTATAATTGGTGATCGATAATAATTAAACCCGGAAATATATTATTTAAAATAATTATAATTACGAAGGGTATAAAGGACGGAACGCCATATCCAGCTTTATTATTTAGTATTATTATTAAAAAGGATAATAAAAGCAGGTATAAGAGGTATTAAAAATTTACCCAATTTGCCAAAAGTAAGACCCTTAGAGGCCTAAAATACCGCTAAAGATTTTTAACCCTATTCTAACCCCCTTTTCCAAGGTTTCGCTTAATATTTTCTAAATACCACCGAGGAAAAAGTACACTTATATTATACAGGCTAAATATAATTTAATAAAATAAATTAAAGGGCGATCATTATAAAAAACCACCGTAGGGTAAATGGCCAATTTCGTTTGGCAAAATATAATTTATAAGTATAAAATATATGGGAAATTGGTAATTAATGGAGGATTAAAAAACCGAGGGTTTTTGGATAAGCTTATAAAACAAATAGGCCTGGCCAAAATTACGGTATTGGTATATAATTTATAATTATAAGGGGAAATAAAACACCATTATTTAAGCACCAGGGACGTATTATTAAAATTAAACGGTAATTAGATTAACGCGTACCCAGGGGTATTAATAATATAAAGGATTATAATAAACCAAACTATAGGATTCTCCCCATACGCATTATTATACGGTTAAAAAATAATCACCCCTATTAAAATAACGCTCCCTATTTGGAAAATAATTAATTGGAAAAATAATATACCGTACGCGGACTTTTTGGCGAAAAGGAGCCGGGCAATGGAACGGAAAAAAACGGACTTAGCGAAAACAGCCCGAATCCTATAACGGAATAAAAAAGCCAGGGCCAAATACGTGGATAAGAAAAATAGCGGGAAAATAAGGAAAATCCCATTAAAAAAAGGGGATTTAATATTATAATAAACACCAGTTATAAGGGTTAAAAATACAAAGAATAAGCAAAACCCTCGATGGATAGGACCCTATATTATCCATAAGCTCTCGAATAAAGGAAGAATGGTATAGCTTAAAAAGCCCTATAAAGGAAGCCCTCCCTTTAAACGCACAATCGGGAATAATAAGATTAAGAAATTTATTTAAAAAAACGGATAATAAAATAAGCCGGCAGGAATTAGTAATAATACCTAAAAAAAAGGGGAACCCTATTTAAAATGAAATAATAAATTAAAAAAGAACTGTATAGGATTAAGCAATAAAAAGGATAGCTCGGAAGGCCATATTAGGAATAATATATTAAAAAGTTTAGGTAAAAACTAATACCGAACGGTAATATTTTATAATAATAATTAAAGGGAAAAAAATAATTTAATCGAACATATTATTATAATATTACGGCCAAGAAAACCACGCAATATAAAAAAACTGAAAAACGAAAAGCGGGAATCGGGAAAAATACCTCTTTTAAAAATAATAAAAAAAATACGATTCCAAATCCCAATAATAACCACGGAAGAATTCGGTAATATTCCTTTTATAAAGGAATAAAACTGTATAGTATTGTAGCGGGGAGTAGGTCTAATAACCTCGCTGCATGATCGGTGTTTAAAACCAAGCTATTTGGTTTGGTTAAACCTCCAGTTGCCTATTTAAAAGTGGCAATACTTTAGAAAATATGGAATAATCCTGTACAGGATTATTCCTAAACGATAATATAATATTTGGGGGAAAATATGATATATTAAATAATAATTATATTTTTATAATTAAGTTTTTGCCGCCATGGTTTATTGCCCTCCCAAAAGTCCTATAAATCCCGGGGGTCTTTTTAGCTTTTTATATAATCCTGTACAGGATTATTTTAAGGCTTTAAATTAATTATTTAAGTAATTACGCCGGGCGCCGGTTTTTAGTATAAATATAACGGGGAATACCTCCGGTATTATTATATTTTACCAACCTATAATAAAAAACCGCGCCCCGCGGTTCGAAAAATTTTAGAAAAAGTTTCCTGGCTTTTATTAATATTACCGATTTATCCGCTTTCTTACCCTTCGTATATTATTAATTACTTTTTTATAATAATTACGGGTTCCCTTTTTTATTTTATTATAATTAAATAAGGCTATATAGTTTTATTTTTATAAATTTTATTATACCTTAACCTTTATTTTCCCCGGAGGGTTTATTTTAATTAATGGTATTTAAGCTTTACTCCGAACGATTTATAAAATAAGAAATAAAACACTTATCCCCCCTTTTTATATAATTAAAAGCCAATCGAGCTTAAAGGGCCCTTTTAATCCTCTTAAATCGGCGGCGCTGGCCATGCTTAATATTATAGGCCGTATTTTTTATTTTCGCCGCCTTCCTTTTTTAAACTTCTTTTTTTTCTTTTTCCTCCGCAATCTTTTATTTAATATTCCTTTTAATAATAACCCACCCCGGGAAGTTCTCGGTATAGGTAGGCTATATATTAGGTCCGGGACGGGGTAAATAATATTAAATAAAATAAAACCTAAGGTTTTCCGGCCGGTGGGCCTTTTTTTTTATTAATAAACGGCGTAAGGGCTTTTTAATAATCTTCTCCTTAAATATTTCGAAATTATTATTCACCTTAATATTAAAAAGCGGCTTATATTATTTTTTATATACTTATTAATATTAATTGGTATATAAGGGGAATTAAGATTATGGCGATCGCTTAAAAATAGGAATTATACGTGGGGAAAATAAGGCTATTTTTAAAGGTAGGGATAAGGGTAATAATTAATAATTAATAAGGAATACGCGCGTAATAAAATATACAAAGGGTAAAAAAAAAAGGGAAGGGGTGCGTAATAATAATTTAAATAATTTTAATAAATTAGGCTTTTATCCCGGTAATATATATTCTCCCTTAGGAGATTTATAAGGGCGGTTATTACCCCTTTTTTCTTTTAAGGCCACCTGGCCCCTCCGCCTTCGGTATATAGGATTAATTATATAAATAAAGTCCGAATTTATATTATTTCCCGATTTTAACTTTATTATATCCTTTTAATTCTTTATATAAAAATTAAACGGGTTTACCCCTTTATAAGCTATGGAATTTACCCTAATATTAAAAAGCTTAAGGCGTATTAAAAAAGGCCTAAGGCTTATATAAATATTAAATATATAGGAATATATGCCGGTAGTATTTATATTTATATTTAGGCTTTATTACTTTTTATTATTAATTAAATAACCCTAGGGATTATTACGCCCCATTATTATACGTAAAAAAACCTTATACCGAGTAATAATATTAATTTCCCTTTATAATTACCCTGTTTTAAGGAGATTCCTTAATAAATTAAGGCCCATTATAAACCTTAAATAATTTATATAAAATACCTTTACCTAATTTATAAAATACCTTATATAATTATTAGGCGGTGGCCCGAAGGGATATAATATATGGTTCCTTTTCCCTTTTCCCCTTATGCCTAATTTTAACTCTCGAAAGCGGTACCATAACCTTTTTCCATTATCCTTTAACTCCTAAAATATAAGGGCCTTTTTATTAGCGTAAACCTCCCTTTTTATTCGCGTATGGATCCATATTATCTTTTGCTTATAAATTATAATCTTAAGCGTTTTTAATATTACAAGGTACTAAAATCGGTAAAAGGGGCTAATTTATACAAAAATAATTATTATAAAAAAAACCTTAAACCGGAGGCCGTACTTTTCAAATATGCCCTTATTGGTTTTATTTTAAAGTATTGCCGAAAACCTTATATAAACCTCCCACGTATACCTTTTAAAGTTTTTTTCTGCGTTTTTTAATACGAATATAATAAGCATTATACCCCTTGGGCAGCCTTAAATAAAGGTCATTCACGGGTTTTTTTATTCTTTTATTATAAGGTTAACCCCCGCCTTTATTATATTAAATAAATTATAGTTTTTAAAGAATAGGTGCTATAGGGGAATTATAAGGGCCGCCTAATCTTTAATGGTTGGTATATTTTTAGGCCCCCTTAAAGGTTTAAAATCCGTAATTATAAACCTAATATTATTTACCCCGCTATATATTTCGAGGTAATTTTTATAAATAATTAATTATTAATAAAATAAAGGTTAATTATATTTTAATAATTTAATAATATTATATATATATGCCTAAGTATTTATAAAAAACGCTTTGGTGGTAATAGGCCTTCGAAGCCGTTAGCGGAAGCGGTCGTTTTTATAATAATTAATAAGGTTAAATATATCCCTAATAATTATACTTATATTCCTTTGGGTAATTTCTTTAAGTTTTGGGTTATTTATATATAAAATATATAAAAGGATTAACCCTTCCTAACGGGCCTGGTTTTTATATAAACGTTAAGGTTTAATAAGGGCTTTTATACGAAAAATTACCTTTTAAAATAATTTAAATAAAAACTCCGATTAATATTTAAGTATTTAAACGCTGGTTTTATTTTTTAGCCTTAACCCTTCGAAGGTATAATCTCCTATTATTAAAATAATACTATTTAAGGCTTTTTCGCTTTATTAGGAAAAAATAAAAAATAAAAGGTATGTTTAAATTAAAGTTTTTAGGTTAAAAGGGTTAAAAAGGTACCAAATATTGGGGGTTAAATTAAGGGTAATATAAACTTTTAATAGGTAAGGGAATTTAAAAATAAGGAATTAAATTAAAATAAAGAATAAATTAAGTAGGATTATATTATAAAGATTTAAGGCTGGAAAATAATATGGTTAAAAGAAATCGAGGAAATATGGGGGGAAAAAAGGGGGTATTTATACCTATAAGGCTTAAATATACTGGCGGGTTTTAGGTAAGCGGTGGTATTTTTTTAAGTAAATAGGTATTTTCTCGAGCGTTTTTATTATTACCCTTTTGCCCTATTACCCTTATAACTTTTATAACTTTTATAATTATTAGCGGGCCTCCCATTTTTAATCGAATAATTATATAAATATTTTTAGCCTAACTTTTTTCCCTTTCTTTTCTCCTATACCTTCGATAATCCTTCCTCCTATATATTTTTTATCGGTACCTTTTTTTTCCTTATAATACTTTTTTTTTTATATATTCCTTACTTTTTTCCCTTCCTCCGAGCCCTTTTTCCCTTAAACACTTACTCCCTTTATTACCCCCTTTTTTTAATCTATTCCCTAATCCTTTTAAAATATATCCCATTTAAACCAAAATAATAATAAGGAGGCTTATAGGGGGCTTCTTAACCTTTTGGCTTTTATTCGGCATTTACCAGCGGCTAATAAGCCTCCTAGTTTTTCCAAACCTATTATACTTATAAGCCAGCCTTTTTTTTCTCTTATATTTTATTATATAACCTTTATTTTTCCTCGCCCTTGCATTTTTCTTTTTTTTATAAAAGGGCCCGGGGCTTGTATTATAAGGAACCGCATTTGGGTTATTAAGCGTTTTATTTATAATTAGGCGGTCCTTTTAATTAACGCCATTTTTATTATTACCCGAAACCCTTCTCTAGGTATATTTTTTCCAAACTATTAATTTTATACAAGGCTATTTAATTTTAATTTCCCTAATAATTATTTTTGCTCTTTTTTTTTCTCCTTTACCGGTTAGGCCGCAAGGCCGCATCGATCGGGTATTTCAGGACCTAACCACTGGTTTCAACGGCTTTGCTCGGCTCCCTTTATCCCCCTTACCGCCTTATATTTTTTATTAATTTAACCTTATATAATAAACCAGCCCGGGCCTTTTTTCCCAGGGTTTATTTAAAAGATCTTTTTTTACCTTTTTCTTTAATTTAATCCCCCTAAATTAACCACCCCAATATACGGTTACGGCTTTTAAAATTAAAATACCTCTTAAGTACGATACCGTTTAGGCTTTTTAATTTGGTATTCTTCCGCCAAGGCTATCCTCGAGCCTTATTAAAAGAACCCGGTTTAAGCCGGTTTTTAATTTTATTTATAAGGTTTATTCCACCTTCGCACCCTTTTTATTCTTACCTCCTAGGGCTAAACAGAATTAATTATTATTGCTTTTTTAAAATATCCTTTGTTATTTCCAGTTTGGCCTATTTAGGGACCCTCCTTTAAATTATGTTTATATAACCATATATATTAACCTGGATATATTTAAAACCCTTCCTAAGATTACCAGCCTGGCCCCTATATTATATAAAAGGGTTAATCGGCCTATTATTATTCCCATTTTATATAAAGGTTTTCTAAGGTAAATTATAAATGGTTTATATTTCTTTTTTTGCTTTTATTATTAATAAGTATTGGCCGTATAATTTAAAGGCGTGGTAAATAAAAACCCTTATAAGTATTATACCTTTGGGTGGGCGAGTTATTTTTAAGGTTAAAAGCCTAATACTTTTATTTATTATATATTCCTTTTTTTTAAATATATTTCCGTTTTTAGGTATATCGGAAATAAGTATAATAATTATTTTTGGCTCGGCGAGGTTTATATAACCGTAAATAAAAGCTTTAAAAAATATATATTAGTTTCGAACTCCGATCCTTTTTATAATAATTATACCCCTTACGAAAAATTCCGTATTAAGAAATTATTTAATAATACGGTATAAAAATAAAATATTAAGCATTGGGAGGATTATTTCGAAATTATTTTCGGCGGCCCTAATTTTTTAAAAATTATAAATATTTTAAATTTAAGGGCTGAAAATATTCCCGGCCTAACCAGGCCTTTTATACAACCGGTATAAGGGTTTAATTTTTTTGGCGTTTATAATTAAGGGGGTGGCCGAGGTAAAACTCCTAAAAGAAATAACGGTAATGGCGCGGCGGCCTTTTAGGCTTTTGCTCGTCGCAAGGGTTTACGCTCTCGCAAGAAATAAGGGGTATTATAAATTTTTTAAAATTAAATTATAATTTTTTTATCCCGCGATTAATCCTTTTACTATTACCAAAATAAAAATTATATTATACAGGATTATCCAATGGCGTTCTTTAATATAAAAAATTAAGTTTTTCTTATAAAGGAATTTTTACTTTTACGTATAGCCCTTTAAATAAGGATCCCGCCCTTTTTTCTCCGTATATTAAACGAACGAATTAAAATTTAAACGGGTAACCTTTTTTTTAAATTGGGAGGCTATTTTTAATAATTATTTATAAATGGTTTAAAATAGGGCCATTTAATATAATATGGGAACGGGAAAAAGGAAATATAAAAATATTCCTTTCTAGATTTTTAAATAAAAAAATATGGTTTTTTTTTTATATATATATATATACCTCGGATTATTAATAAAACTTTAGGTATATGGTTTTTATTAAGTCCTTTTATAATATTTGGTTTTAAACTGGTTAGGGTTTATTATTATATAAGGGAAGGAATATAAAAAAAGGGGAATTTCTTTTTATATGGTAATTCCTTTAAAAGTTTTATAATATTATATAGTTTTATTCCTTTATAAAAGGAATATTACCGAATTTTTCCGTAATTATTATTAAAATTCGGAATTATACTTTTTTCGTCGTTCCTAAAAAAGGTATTTTTCCCGATTCCCGTTTTTCGTTTTTTAGTTTTTTTATATTATATGGTTTTCTTAACCGTAATACCATAATAATACGTTCGATTAAATCGTTTTTTTCCTTTTAATTATTATTATAAAATATTACCGTTCGGTATTAGTCCTTACCTAAATTTTTTAATATATTATCCCTAATATGGCCTTTCGAATTATTCTCCTTATCGCTTAATCTTATATAATCCTTTCCCAATTTATTATTCCATTTTAAATAAGGTTCCCATTTTTTCCAGGTATTATTATTAATTCCTGCCGGCTTATTTTACTATCCGTTTTTTTAAATAAACTTTTTAATCCTATTATTCCCGATTATACATTTAAAGGGAGGGCTCCTTTTATAAGGTTCCTTAAATTATACCGTTCTTCCTTTATTTAAAAGTTTATGAATAATATAAGGTTTTATTTATCGAGGGTTTTATTTATCCTTTATACTTCTAACCCTTATAATTAATATCCATCGTAATATTAAATCCCCTTTTTCCAATAAGATCTTTTTTATTTTCCCGTTATTTTTTTTATCCATATATTTGGCCCTAATTTCCTTATTCCATTATAAAATTCGGGCTACCTTTACCAAATCCGTTTTTTTCCGTTTTATTACCCGGTTCCTTTTCGCCAAAAAATCCGCGTACGGTATATTATTTTTTTAATTAATTATTCTTTAGATAAGGAGCGCTATTTTAATAAGGGTAATTATTTTTTAATCGTATAATAATGCGTATAGGGAGAATTTTATAATTTGGTTTATTATAACTTTTTATATTATTAATACCCCTAGGTACATATTAATCCAATTGCCGCCTAATTTTAATAATACGTCCCTAATACTTAAATGGTGGTGTTTTATTCCCCCTTATAATTATAAATTATACGCCAATACCGTAATTTTGGCCAGGCCTATTTACTTTATAAATTTATCCAAAAATCCTCGGTTCTCTGGTTTTTTATTAATTATTAATTTCCCATATATCCTATGCTTATAAATTATATTCTGCCAAATAAAATTAACCATTTACCCTACGGTGGTTTTTTATAATAATCGCCTTTTAATTTATTTTATTAAATTATATTTAGTTTATATAACGTAAGTATACCCTTTTTTTAATAATATTTAAAAAAATATCGAGCAAAACCTTAAAAAAGGGGGTTGGAATAGGGTTAAAGATTTTTAGCGGTATTTTAAACCTTTAAAGGTTTCGCTTTTAATAAATTAGGCAGGTTCTTAATATTTCCTACACTTATTTCTATTATCCTTTTTAATAATAATGCTAAATAATAAAACTAAATATGGCGTTTTATTTTTTATATTCTCCATAAATATAATTATTTTAAATAATATATTTCCGGGTTTAATTATCGTTAACCATTAATTATAATTATAATTTACCCTTTAAGGTTTTATACCAAAGCTTTTAATCCCTTACCAGGTAATTTAAAGCCTTCCTTTTTTAATAAAAGAATAATTTATAAAAAATATCGCTCGGTCTTTTTAAGGTAATAAAAAAATACACTATTTTTCGGGATTTATTGTTTTATATTTTTTCTCCCAAAATTTTAATATCCCTTTAATCCTATACAGCTTTAAATATGTATAATTACGCATTAATAAAATTTTTAATATTTTCCTTTAATTTATTATTTTCCTTATTTAAAGGTCCTGGGGGTTTTTATAATAATACATTTACCATAATATTTTTATTTCCTAATATATACTTTATATTAAAATCGAATTACCGTATTTATACGATTTATTTAATAATAAATACTCCGGGTAAATTAATAATATTATTATTAAATTAATATATTATATTAATCGCATTTATTTTAAAGGTAAAATACGCGCCGTATAGGTAATTTCGTAATCGCTTTAAAACCATAAGCAGCCCTTTATATTTTAATTTAACCAAATGGTATATTTTTTCGGCTTTTTTTTAATAACCAAACTTATACCTTATTATTAAAACTTTCCCTTTCTTTTTTTGGCCGATTTATACTTCCTATCCGGTTTTTAATATATTTGCTTTAATAATAATACACCCTACCTTTGGGAAATAATTAATTTTAATTAAAATTAGGGGTAATATTAGGGTTTATTTAAGAATTTTTATTATTTTCGTATACTTCTCCTTTTAAATAAACTGCGCCCCTATACGGGTAAATTTATATAAGGGTTTAATAATATAAGCAAAATCCTTAATAAATATTCGGTAAAAAACCATTATATTAATAAATCTTTTAATATTTAATGTATTTTTAAAAACCGTCCATTTTTTAATTTTAATAATCTTGGCCTATTTAGGATTACGGCCATTTATTCCGCATATAAAACCTATTATTATGGTTAATTTTTAGCACCATTTAAATTTAACCGTAAAGATTATAATTCCGGTTAATTTATTCCGTAATAATATTTAATTTAAATTCCTAATATATTCGGCCATATATTACCGTACCCCTGGGTAAATTTCTCGCCTATTATACATAATAATAGGACCTTTAATTATAATATTATCGATAAGTATTTTTATATTATTAAAATAAAACCTAGGAGAATAATAAAGATAATCCTATAAAATTAAGTAATATTATTCGTTTCTCCTTATAAAAGCGTGGTTATTTTAAATAGGCCGGCGAATATTATAAAGGTAATAAAATCTCGGGATTTTAAATCGAGCACCATTTAATTATATTCGGAGTAAAAATCCAGGAGTAAAATAAACTGGTAATAGGTTATATTTTTTATAAATTTATCGGTAATTAAAGGTATAAAAGTATTACGAATTATAACCGAATTAAGCTTTTTCGCTAAATTAATTAAACGGTACTTCCCATTTTTTTTTTAATTAGGAATTAGGGGTTGCGGTACACCGTTTAATTTGGCTTAATTATCCGCTTTTTTTTTCGCTTTTCGAGCATTTTAATTATTACCATTATTAATGCCTTAGGGATAAAAATACTTTTAACCTACCACCCTATATAAAATACCGTATCGATCTTTTGGGAAGGGGTTATATTAGGAGTAATTTTGCCTAAATATTCCCAGGACCATGCCAACGCTTGTTTTTTATTTATAAGTATATTTATAAATATTCTTTATTTTTCCCCTTATAATTCCCCAAGGGATTCTAAGATTTTATTCCTCCTTTTTAATATAAGCCTGGTGCCGCTGTACCCTGCCTTATATAATTATAAATAAATATATTCGTTTTATTAAATATTATTACGATTTTTTTCCGATGGCTTATTTTTTCCCCACTTTTTCTTATACCAGTCCGGGTTTACGGGGGCCGTTTTATGCCTTATTTAAATATTCACGGGTTTTATTTTATCTGCTATACGCTTATATATAATAAAAATATTAATAATATTGGCGTTATTAAGGGGAAATACCTCCTGGGCTTTGCCAACGCCTAGTATTTCGTTAATAATAAAGTCTCGTATCCTTTTTTTATTATTTTATAGTTTCCGATTATTACCCTTATAATACTTTCCTGGGAAAACGTTTAACCTTTTCCTTATAACTTTTCTTTTATAATTAGGGTTCCGTAAATAATCGTAAGGCTTTTTACGCCCCTGCCCCTTTAATTAATAAAGGGCAACCTTTATATTTGGTTCTCCGGTGCAGATTTTTCTATTTAAAAGGTTCTCCCCTTTTTACGGTTTATTAATATACCCTTTTATAAGTATATCCTCCTTAAACTTTTTCATAAGGCGCTTAATTTTTTTTATAAAAAATTAGACTATTATTTTTTCGTTATCCGAATCCAAAATTTTTATTATATAGGTAGGGATTTCGATTTTACCAGTACGGGGTTTCCCTAATCCTATACTGGCCTCTTTTTTTTTATTAATTAAATTATAAGGGTTTCTTATATTTTTCTAAAAACCTTTATTCCTTAGGGATAAATATTACGAAGTATTTTTCCATATTTTTTTCTAAAGGTTAGGTTTATAATAATAATAATATAATTACTCCTTTTTATTTCGAGCTCCCCGATTAATACATTGCGCTTTTTATTATAGCGCTATTTCCACCCCGTTATTATAATAAAAGGTATTCCCAATATTATTTTTGGCGCCCCTTTTGTCATAGGCCCACCCATATTATAACGTACACACAGCGGGCTAACCGCGGGACCGATACGTATAAGAAGCTACTTATAAACCATGCCCCCCATCCCAAGGCTTTCCCCCCTTTTTCCCTTCTTCTTTTCCGTAAATCGAATATATATATTATTATGGTACTTATTATTACTCCTTAATATAACCTTAATCCTTTATATATATTCGATTCTTAAATAATCCTTTACCATATTTTATTCCGCACTTACCCCGTAATACCTTTATTATAAATAATAACCCAAACGAAAATAATTAGGCTCCCGCCGGCGGATAAGTATAATAGGCCCTCCCCAAAGCGGTAATACTGCTTATTTACCAGAAAATAACCCGGGCATTCGCGGCCGTTAACGACGAGTCCGCCGCCGAGCTAAATAATATGGAAAAACGCCTAATTTAAATGCTTGCGGCCCTCGATACCCGGATCTCGGCGGCGCATTAATCGCCGCCCGCTTTAATAAACCATAATCCGCCGGTTATAATAATCCCGTAATAAAGGTAATTCTCTTGGCCGGTAAAGTTCGATGGTAATAAGGCGAAATAAAAGGTATTCCGGGTCGAAATCGAATATAAATTAATCCTAAACCAGGACCTTATTAGGGGCGATATATTTTGATAATATAATATTAATACCTACCTAAAGGATAAGCCAAAAGCCCTTATTATAATATTTTACGGCGAAGGCGAATTAATAGGTTAAAATCCCGCGCGATTTATTATACATTTAAAAACGGTATTCGGGAACCCTAATAATTATAAATAAGCGGCGAAAAAGCTCCACTCCTTATATTAAGGGGAAAGGTAATTATTCTTAACTTTTTACTCCCAATTCGAATAATTCCTGATAAACGTAAAGGGCGCCGTATGGGATAATTCTATTAAGCTTATATTATTAAATAAAATAATATACCAACGCCTTCGCCTAATATTAATATTAATTTACCTCCCTAACTTTTATTAAAAATGGGTTCGTATAATTATTAATATTATATTTCGCCTAAACTCGGTATTAGGTAAAAGGGGGAGTAGCGTATTAATAATGCCTTAATCGCGTTTTTAAAAAAACCCGGACACCCTAATATTAGGGGTAAATACCACGAGTTTTAAATTAAGGGATAAACTATGCCGCATTAAATAGGTAATCGTAATTAAAATAAAACGCCGGTATAAAAAAGGCCAATATATTCGGTATAAATTTAATAGCCATTTTATTTTAAAATATAAATTAGCCCCGGCCAAATTAGCCAAAAAGGTCCGAATTAATACCGTGGGCGTAATACCCCACCCGGGGGTATTAAATAAAAATAAGGGGGAAAATAAATTAAAAGGTTAACTCCTAAACGTAGGCGTGCCCAGAAACCGTTAACGCGGAACGAAATAATAAAGGGAATAAAGGGAATAAACGGTACCCCCTTTTTAATAAATATTTATTTAAATGGGATTTATTTTACCAACGCTTTTATTAATAATGGGTACCTATATTACGGCGCGATTTATAATTCCCTTATTATTAAATTCCGCCTCCCATATATTTTAATATTCGCCAGGGTATTAATATACGCATCCGCATTACCCGCGTAGCGAAAAATTATAATAATAAAGGCGATATATATAAATATTAATATTAATGGGTATTTTTAATATTATTTTTATTACCCCGTTCCAAATCTTTTATACCCGGTAATATTGGGTAAATTATAATGCGAAAAAAAAGCGGTCGTATATAAAGCGGTAAAAAAGCGGATTTATATTAATAAGGCAAACCTTTTCGTAAAAAAAAAAGGATTAAGAGGCGCCATTTTAACGGATATATAATTGGTTAATATTACCTCCCTACGTATTATGGTATATAAAATAAAAGCAAGCGATTTAATATTATTTGCAATATTTCTATATAATATTAATAAATAATTAAAAGTATTAATGGTTAAACCATTCCGGCCACCCGATAAATTAAAAGGATTAAAAAATATATTCGAATCCAATAAAAAATAAGCGTTACCACTTTACCGCGGTTTCGTAAACCATATAATAAAATTAATAAAAAATACCGAGAAAAAGGACCCCTAAATATTATAAGGTCCGATTTACGGTATATTAAGGAAGGAATTATTGGTTTTATAAAAAACCTTAACGGAATTATTTAATAAGGGTTATATAAGGGCCAGCAATTTTCCCGTACGCGCCCCGGTATTTTTTATTAAAAAGCCGGGGGGCGGGTTATATTTTTATTATAATTATAGGGGATTAAACGCGATTATATATTAAAACCGTTATCCCTTACCGTTTATTTATAAAATATTACGGACCTTGGCTAAGGCGCGTTGGTTTATTAAGGTAAATATTAAAACCGCCTATTATAAATTACGCGTTCGCCATAGGAATAAGTAAAAAATAACGTTCGGAATTTATTTTGGCCTATATAAATGGACGGTAATCCCGTTCGGCCTTAATGGCGCGGGAGTATTATTTTAATAATATATTAATAATACTTTATGCGAATTTTTCGATATATTTTATACGGCGTATATAAATAATATACTGGTTTATTTAAACGGTATAAAACGAAACCATATATTAAAGGTCCGCCAAATCGTAAAAAAGCTTTATAATATAGGCCTTTAATTAAACCCAGCCAAGTGCGTTTTTATAATAAAAAAAATAATATACCTTAGGTTTATTATAATAATAAAAAAGGGGATATACGCCGACCCGGAAAAACTGCGGATTATACGCGAATAGGAAAAGCCCATAATTATTAAAGGGGTCCGCGGCTTTTTAAGCTTCGTTAATTTTTATAAGGAATTTATCGATTAATTTTTTAATTTAAAATTCCCGTTTTCCGCCCTTTTTAAAAAGGGAAAAGGGTTTTATTAGGGCGTTATCGAATTCGAAGCGTTTTAGCGATTAAAAAGGGTATTTATGGCCCCCCCGGTATTGGCGTAATTTAACCCAATGGCGGAAACGGTCCTGGAAACCGATAATTCGGGATAGGTAATAGGCTTTTACCTTTTCCAGCGAAGCGAAGCGGGAACGCTACGCCCCGTGGCCTTTTTTTCCTAATAATTAATACCCGCCAAATATAATTATAATATTTATAATAAGGAATTCCTGGCCATAATAAAAAGTATAAAAATATGGGACGCAAAATTCCGTAATATGGCCGGCGCGTTTTGGGTACGTTTGGATTATAATAATTTACAGTATTTTATAATTAAAAGGCGTTTATTAAAATACCAGGTCCGTTAATAGGAATAAATATATCGGTACCGTTTTTAATTAAAATTTCGCCCCGGCCGGTTATCCCTGGCGCCCGATATATTATTACGGCGGGACCAGAATATATTAAAAGGGAAGGGAAATAAATGCCTTACCGGCCGTAATTTTCAGCTGGTTTAAAATAATTGGTTACCGGCGGCCATATATAATATGGGGGCCCTCCCGAGCCCGCCATTCGAGGACGCCGAGCTTTAAAAATTATAATCCGTAATGGTATAATATAATAATTAGTATTAAATTATACGGAAGGTAATTAAAAAAGGGGAGTAAGTATTTCCCCCGGATATAAAAATAAAGGTTTTTATTATGGAATACTCCCTTAAACCCGAGGGATATTTGCGCTTTAAGGACCGGCGCTGAATACCAATATAGGAGTAATTATAAACCGCCCTTATTTAAAGGGCGCACGATTTTATAATTACCGGCCACCCGAAATATAACGGAATAATAATAATATTATTCCGTAATTATTTTTGGCCGGGTATAATCCGTATGGTACGCCGTTTCATGCGTAATTATAATATATACTATAGGACCACCGTATAAAAAAATTAAAAAAAGGATTTATTAAAATTATTTCTAATAGCGGACCGTTTTTAAAGCGAAATATTTATGGATTTTATAATAAACCTTCCCGCCGCGGACCCGTATAGCCCCCATTTCCTAATAATAATTACCGACCGCCTTTATAAGGGCGTAATTTTAAAAGCCATAATATTTATAATGGTAAAGGTATACGCCGAAAGGTTTATATAATACTTTTGGCGTTTTTACGGTTTTCCTAAAGCGATTATAAGCGATAAAGGATTAAATTAGGTGGGTGGCTTTTGGTAATGCCTATATAAATTAACGGGTATAATATAACGATTATTAATCGCGTTTTATCCCTAAACCAATGGCGCGACTAAGCGAGCGAACCAAAAGGTCTAGTATTTTTTATAAATATTTGTTTTAATAAAGCAGTTAAACTGGCCCGGGCTTTTACCGGTAGCGTAATTAATAATTAATAATCGCGATTTATTATTAATCGGCCTTAGCCCATTTTTTATTATATACGGGTACCATATAATATTTATAATAAAGCGTAATAATCCAGGGCCCTCCGAGAAAACGCCGCGGGGACGTATAAAATAATTCCTAAAACGATTAAAGGAGGCCACCGAATGGGTATAGGCGGCGGTAGCGGCCATATAATAATAATACAAAAACGCAGCGAATAAATACCGTTCCCCCGTAAAAAGGTTTAAGGTAAATAATATAGTATGGCTTTCCCTGCGTAATATAATTATTATAAGGCCTTTGCGGAAATTAAATTGGCTTTATACCAAGTATATAATTACGGGGGTGGTAAACCTATATATAATAGAATTAAATACCCCTTTAAATATTTACCCGCACTTCTATATAAACCTTTTATAATGGGCCAATTATAACCCCTTATTATCCTAAATTTAGGATAATATATAATCCCTACCGATTCGGAATAAAAGGATAGGTAATAACGAATGGATGGTAAAAAAGGTATTTTAAGCTCGGACCTAAAAGCGGGGGCGCGGTATTATAAAATAGGTATTAATAAAATAATAAGGCTAGGCCGAATTAATTTGGGAACCTTTATCCCAGCTCGTAAATATAACGGTATTAAACCATTATAAATAATGTTTTAATAATACGGTAACCCATAATGGCCCCGTATAAATTAAATTACATTTAAAATTAATAATAATAATATAGCGGAAAATGTGATTTGGTAATAAAATGGAGTAAAGATTTAAAGGGATTAATCCCTGGGTATAAAAGTACCCGTGGTAATATAATAAAATAAAAAAATAAAAAAGAAATTCGTAATGCCTTATATACGGTACCGCACCGATATTTTAAATATAATAATTAATTAACGGACCCAGTATTATTATTAAATATATTAAAACCGCCGCAGGAGCGCGGCGTTTATTACCCGGGAAAGGATATAATATTAACGAGGGGCAACGGGGGAGTAAGGAATTAAGGGGATTAGTAAAGGTTTATTGGCGAATATATAATAAAAAAAAGGGGGGAGGTCGGGATATATACGGTTTTATAAAAGGGCGAGGAGCTTTTTTTTTATAATAATAAATCGGCCGATAAATTTAATAAGGGAGGTAATTTGCCCAGGCGTAAATATTACGCTAATAGCGGGCGCGGTAAGGATAATCGGCGCCGAGCCGGCGTAATATCCCGTATTAATACGGCGAATGGTTTCGTTATTAAATTATTAATAAGCCTAATCCAGGGATTAATAAGGGCGGGCATACGGCGGAACCGGGGCGGACTTATAATAAAATTACTATAAAAAGTTCCAGTTTTTACGGTAATAATAAAAGCGGTAATAACGGTTTTAATATTAAGGGTATCGAAATATTAAAAGGGCGGATTAATAATAAATTACCCGGAAAAAGGGGCCATTATAAATACACTTTATTATTTATAATATTATAAGTATAATTACCTTTAAAATATAAAAAATAGGTAACGCCTTATTTTATAAACCAATACCGAATTAACCGCGGTCCATTAAGGAGGCCTAAAAAGGGGGATTTTACCAAATTAATTATAGTAATAATAGGTCGAAAAATTAATAATATAATAAATATAAGTTTTATATGGTTTATCGCGCTTAAGATTAATAAAAATATCCTACGCCGGTTAATCGTGCACCATAACGACCGCGCGCCGGGACGGGAATTATATACCTTAATAATTTTCGTTTTTTTGGCGGGATTAATTTAGGGGGCGGGAGCCTTTTATTATACGTAGCGGGTTAATACCGCCACGGGGGCGAGATAAGCAAGGGGATTATAATATATTTTGGTAATAATAAAAGCACGGGTAATAATACTTTTACAAGCCGCCGGTTTTACGGCGCCACCGCTATAAGGAAAAAAGCGGCGGGGCATCGGAAAGGCCGGCCCGGAATTATTTACGCCAGGGGTAAAGGGTTAAGCGTTTTAAAATATTATATAGGCGTTAATTACCGCTATTATAACGGATCCGTAGCGAAAAAAAAACCACGGGAATTTATTGGTAAAAATTTCGATTAAATTTGGCCGGGATAAAAGTTAAATAATAATGGGTTAATACCCAAAGCCCGTAAAACCACCGTTTAGGGCGTAAAATACCCGTAAGGATATTGGGCACCTATATAGGCGCCCAGGGAGGTAAGAGAAAAAGGGGGGGGGATTTTGGGGGGGGGGGGGGGCATTTACGATTATTATTATGGTATAGGTTAGGGAAAGTATAATAGGCGGCCGAGAAATTGCCCT
>JAKWBI020000371.1:0-48934 GCA_022664585.2 Zalerion maritima
GTCCCCCTTACCCTCATTTCAGTTGTGCCCGCTGCGCCGGGGTTAAAAAAAAACCCCCCCCTCAGGGTTTTCCCCCCCCCCCCCCCCCCCCCCCCCCTCTTGCCTCGTAAATACCTCACGTCTCATCCTGCCCAGCACATATCATGCCATTGCATCATAATGCTTGCTAGCTAGCCATCTCGTTTCGTTTTCCCAACCGCACCTGCTGACCGTAGACTCCCACCAGCCCAAGACTAAAGGGTTCGCCCGCATCAAGGCTGAGCTTATAGAAGAGTCCACCCCGATGGAGGCCGACCTCCGCCGCGAGTCCCAGGTTATCCGTCAGGTGCGGGAGAGCGACATGGACCTCGAGCCGAGGATATCCGCAACCACAACGGCCCTTTCCTCCCCATTACTGGGAGCGAGCGACGATGTTGGTGATATGATGCCGATGGTGCCGGACGACATGATGATGACGGATAGCATACCAGGTGGCGCCGGCGGTGGAGGGAGCAGCACATTCAAGCAGCAGGCGTTCAGAAATTCCAAGGGCAGTAAGGCGTTCTGGGATACGTTTTCTGAATGCAGTAGCTTGGGCGGGTCGAGGACCACGCCGCCGCCTCCGGGCCCGCAACAGTCACAGTCACAACAGCAGGGGAATCTGACGTCGAGAGGTTCGACCGCGGCTCCGTTCGGCGACGACATGAATATGGATTCGCCCATTCCAGCGGCTAAAGATGTTTATATTGCGTCGCGGCAATCGTCCATGTCTGAGATGCCGATGGGGAACAACAATAACAGATCACAATCCCAATCGGACAGCCAGCACTCTGGAGCTGGGGGGACACCCCAGATACCGATGGCGATGCCGATACGCGGGGGGGTAGTGCCTCCCACGGCAGCAGAGATTACGAGACGCATCAACAGCAAGAGGAGGAGAGACGACGACTTCGACCCTGTGAGCTTCAAGAGGAGAGCTGTTTCCCCGGGCATGAGCGTGCACAACTCTCCTGTCATGCAGAGTCCGCTGCAGAGGGATGTTGCGCCCTGGGGAAGCAGGCCAGGGAGTAACGGCGGGGAGAGGAGTAGTGCGCCCTCCGAGACGGGGAGCTTGCAGCACGAGAGGGGCGGGTCGGCTGCTCGAGGAGAGGGCCAAGGTCAAGGAGTGAATGGGCAAGGGGGGAATGGAGGAGCAGGAGGGAGAAAGATGGGGAGGGTGGGGTTCCAAGGGATGGTTGATACGAATGATGGGTTGATGAGGATGAGTATTGAATAACCAAGTTGCGGCGGGCTTGTGGTTGCTACCTATGCCTGCTTTCTTGACTCCGAGTCTTCTCACCTCGAGAAACGGAGAGGTGGTGTGCTGCTCCCTCATACGGCGAAGCGATGCTGCCCAACCCAACATATACCCTTTGCCGGCTTTTTTCTTCTTCTTTTCTTCTTCTTTCTTTCATTCTTTCATTCTTTCTTTTTCTTTTTCTTTCGTCAATGCGTTACTTCGCTTCTCATCCCTTTTGACTTTCTTTCCATCAAGTTCATGGCGGGGAGGGGGAAAAAAAAAATGGCATTTTCAAGGCGCGGCGTTCGGGATGAGTAGGACACCACAACGACAAGTATAGACTGGGAACTGGGACATCTGGGACACTCATTCTTGTCGAGGCACCATTTGTGCGGGTTATTTCAAGGGTCACGTACGGGAAGGGGAGCGACTATCTATCTGCACATTGATTTACCAGCAGCAAGGCCTAGGCAGCAACTACCCATCCATATTAGTGCTAATCAAACCCAAAATTACTGCGAAATGCTGGCCAGGATAATCTCAAGGTTGGGTGTAATGTCGAGCCCCGCGCCCCGGCGGTGTACTCACAGCGATGATATACGGCATGATAGAAGTTTGGCTCGTTAGAATATTATGCCTGTGGGCGTGAATAGAGCTGTCGTAAGTAGTTGTATGCATTATACACGCCGGGAAAGGCAACGCCTCGCAGGTTTCCGGGGTTTCTTGTTGATATAAGCCCGTCCATGACATTAGCGACCACCTCGTACAGCCTCTCTCCCCCCTCCCCCCCCCCCCCCAAAGAAAGATAACACATTTGACGCTTCACCATTTCCCCCTGGGTATCATGAATTAACTAATAAGGGTCGTAGTTGTCGAGAAAACATTTCCAGCAGACCTTGCCCGCCGACTTACTTCCTCTCCATCGCTTCGTCCCTTGTCATCACTTCAGCATAATGTTTAGATATCCGTTCAAACGCTCGTCCTCCCCTCCGTCTCCTAACTCATACATACACGCCCACCGCCCATCCGAGCTATCTACATCCGTTCCTTACACAATTGCACCGGCCCCTTCCATTTCCCCATTCTCAACCATTCCCGTTTGCGAAAATGACTACCTCTCAGAAAACTCCACGCCTATCCTCTCCCCTGGTACCCTGAGGGGGCCCAACTTGATGTCCAGATTCTGCGCCACCTCTTCCGCCTGCCTTCGCAGCGTTACTGCTCCCTGGGCGCCAACGCTGGTGACGCTTGATGCGCCGGCAGAGATGATACTGTCGCTCGGGGAGCCTACGGCTAGGTGTCCGCCGTGGTGATGGCCGTGGGCAGGGTAGGTATGATGTACGGGATAGCCTCGTTCTCGTTCCATTGCTGCTGCTGTTGTTGTAGAGGTAGGACTGAATCCTGTTTGCCCGTGTGCATGTGGCACGGTCAGGGCTGGGGGGTGGCTGTGAAGTGCGTGATGTGCTTGTGGGGGTGAGCTTGTGGGTAGAGACGAGGCCGAAGGTGGCTCGAATATTGCTGGTGTTGCTGGCGGAGTTAATACGGATGCTGCTAGGCTATGTTCTGGTACTGGGCCGTCGAAATTGGGATGGAGGGCGTGGACGTGTTGGTGGGAATGTTGTTCTGCTGAGCTGGAGCCGAGATCGTGGCTTGCTCCTGTTCCTGCGACTGTTGTTGGTCCGTTTGTTTGTCCTTGTGTTAGAGCTTGCCCATGGCTTGGGAGGGTAGCTTGAAGTTGCGCTGGCGGAACAGTAGCAGTAGCAGGTGATGGTGGAACACCCTCGATCGGGCCGATAGCTACGTATAATATTCCGCAAATGAGCCTTCGAACCACAACTACAGCTCGTTCGAGCTGCACGGTTATTGTGGTGGGTTTTTTTGCATGTACTGTTCCTACTCCTCCTCTTTCTCTAGGTTCTCCTCCCATATAAGATTCCCGTCTTCGTCGGCCGTAGCCATTGCTCGTGCCTGGGCCTTCCGGCGGCGCATCAGCGGCGGCGGAGGCAGACGCGGCATGGATGTCCCAGAGCAAGGCGGCCACGGTGGCCCGCGTGCGGAGGGACGCGATGGTTGCTGTTGGGTCTGTGGATGCGTGGGCGAGGAGCTTGCCCGAGGGTGTGGAGAGGAAGGCGGTCGTTAGGGAGGAGGTGAGGGTGCTGCTGAGGAAGGTGATGAGGCGTTTGGTTAGGAGGAGGGGAGGCCCTGGGGGTGGTGGGGGGAGAGATTGAGCCGGCATTTTTGTCGGACGCAGACCGTGTATGGGATGGGTGTTGTTTGGTGATTTGACTGGGGCAGGAAGTAAAGTTTCAACTTGTTGAGGTGAGGTATATTATAGTTCTGGCGTTGGTCTTGAGGGTGGAATGGGCCAGGTGCTGAAGTTATCGTTGGGAGTGGGCTATCCTCGCGATTGATCAATTGAGTGTGGCGGGGTTGCGTGTGGTAGCAAGGCTGGGATGCGATTGTCCGTGCAACAGACGAGACGGTGGTTAATTGAAAAGCTGCTGGGGAGGACGCCCGTGCGGCCTTTCAACAATGGATGTTCTCTCTGCTTTCTGTGCCCAAGGTAGAAGGCGCTGTGTATTCATTAGCCAGCCTGGCCGGACTCGCAGGCGTTGTGTTTGTTTGTTTGTTTGTTTGTTTGTTTGTTTGTTTGTGTCCTAGAAGATGGGGTGATTGAGGAAGAGTGCCGCGGCAGATGATATCACCGTTGGTCGGTCGGTTGACGGTGGGGGTGGGTGAGCTGAGCAAAGGAACTACAGAGGTGCCATTATTAGTAAGACAATTAACTCGTCGCTCCTACTATGAACCTGACTGCATGGAACACCTTTTTATTTCTTTCTTTTCAGTCAGCAACGCATGTGTAGCACACACAGTACTACTCCAGTCATTTACATTTCATTATTTGTTTTCCTACCAAATCTCGCTGGGGCCTTCCAAATTTGAAGGCAGTTGGCATCATGGATGGAGACTTGACCCCAGTCTTCGCCCCCCGACCTAATCTCACCCTCAGCAACCATGTCCATGGTATACGAGAGGACCTACCTGAGATTTTGGATCTTTTAAACGACCAGTGTCGAGCTAGTTAACTGCGCTACCCTTCTATAATCCTTCCACCCTTCAATTTTATTCAGCGCATTTCTGTCCAGTGCGTATAGTACCGTGCGATCCGTCGGCTTAGGAGGTCCGGCTGCAGCTCAGTTATTCCAGAGAAGGCTTAGACTACATAGTCTTTGCCGTAAGAGGAGCCCTGAAGATAGGAACCGCGACTTGTCCTTCTTCATGGGGATATATGATTCTCACTAGATGTATCTCAACTTCATTTTGAACACTTTGGGTTGGATTTCGAATCGCCACACGTTGCAACGACGATGCAAACTTCGATCCCGGCATTGTCGAGGCCGCTATGTCGGATTCGGAACACCGACCCATTACCATAATGACTGGAAAGACTTATTCTGATACAGGGCTAAGGGATGTCCCCGAGGCTCCCGGGCTTGTTCTGTACCAGAGCTCCTTGTAGGGCCAACTGGATTGGCGGAAGACAACTGAAGCCGCAATTCGCAACATGTGGACATTTTATCGCAAGCTAGGGCAAGAATATCTAGGAGTAAGAGAGAGAAAGAGCGATGTCGCTTTCGTCACCGATTTCTAGACAAGCCCCCAGTACCAATAGATTCAGATGGATGATCTGACCTATTTCAATCTACCTTCGACGTTCGAATCATGTTTAGATCGTTTCGCTCCTACATCTCTGTCATTCCAGGCTCTGTCAAGAATATGCGAGATGAGTGGGCTAGGGCCTACAAAGGTACCTATGCGCCGAAAGTAAACGGGTTCGGCACCACTGCCCAGACTTTACTTGTAGGGAAGTAGGACAAGGTGGTCTCGCATGCCTACGACTTGCAAACGAGCCTTTTTAACAAATTAAGAATCTTTACAAAGGGACGTTGAGGATATCCGGCCGAGTGTGAGGTTTTATCGCCTTTACGGGAGTGTTGAAGACAATATGTCTATATCTGAGTGAACTAAAATGTACTAACATAGACTAATGTTCCTTCTCTGTAGATATACAAACTCATGTTACTATTAGCACCTACCAGGGAGTTTGAATTCCCAAGACTAGAGCAATGGTACTATCGCCCAAACCGTCCCACAGTTTCATAGGGCGCTCGGTTTCAATAGAGGATGGATGTGATTATACTGGGGGAGAAATGTCGAGGAAGACGTTAACAAAATGGCCCATGCGATGGGGGAGGAAAGAGCATGATGTAAGGAGCCGTAAGAGTCACCGAGCCGTAAAGAATGCACTACGCGTGTACATACATGCATAGCGATCCGAAGAGCCGACAATTTTGCGGAAGGCTCTCTGGATAATGACAGAGGCATCGCACCGCTTCTACGCGAACATCCTCAGCTTTGTGCGTTTCACGGATGATTGGGGAAATATTAGGTCTCGTGCGTCCCGTGTCTCCTTTTCCAATACCAAAATTCCTAGTCCGATATTGATATATATATATATATATATATATATATATATATAAAATAAAATAAAAAGAATTGCAAGTTTAATTACAAAGGGTATAAAACCATCCCGCTATGTTTGAGCCTGCGTGGCCCATCTGACCGACCGACCGCCTATTTGCCAATGGTGAACAAGCATCGCTCACGTGGCAAAACCCGATCGACCTCCTCCGTCCATCCGTCCATCCCATACATACAATCTTCAGTAGCAAGCGGCAGCATAAAATGCTTAAACCATGGCGAAGAAGCCCGCGCCGAGGAGACCCACGATGGCAGCGGCGGTGGTGGAAGAAGATCGGCCGAACCTGGCGGCGGCGGCGCTGTCGTCTCCGTTCAGATTCGCGGGGGCGGTTTCGCTGGAGCCAGGGGACGAGTCTGTAGTAGTAGTTGAGTCTTGGTCGTCATCCTCATCATCATCATCATCATCCGAGGAAGAGGTTTCCGTGGCGGAGGTGCTGGTGATGGTGGAGTTTGAGGCGCCGGAAGGGGTGGAGGTTACGAGGGTGGCGGTGGAGTTGGAGGAGGAGTTTGCGGTCGTGGCCGTCGAGTCCTATAAACAAAGCGCGAGAAATGTTAGGAATATGTTTGTCCGATGTGGGTCCCAAATGGAGGGAGGTGGGGGGGAATATGAGAGGAATTAAGGAGCAGGAAGACGAGGAAGAGGAAGAGAGGAAGGAAGATGAGCTTACTCCCGAGGCAGTAGTAGCAGGAGCATCGGCGTCGGCGTCGAACTCGAAGGAAGTAGAGTAGTTCGGCTCGTCGTCGCTGTCGTCGCTGATTTCAAACGCGTAGTCTCCAGAGGGAATGTCGGAGGAAGGGGTCCAGGTGAAGGAACCACCTTCTCCGGAGGTGGTAAGGACCTCGGCGACTTGCAGGTCGTCCGAAGAGCCGGACATGAGGCGGATCGTCACAGAGCCTTCTTGGGTCGAGTCGTCCCAGGTCAGGGTTACGGGCGAGCCGGCGTACATTTCGATTCCGGCGTTGGTGAATTGGACGGAGGCCACGACGCCAGAGGCGGCGAGGGAGAGAAGGAGGGCTAGGGTTTGCTGGAGGGAAGGCATTGTTGCGCGGCTTTGGGGGCTTAGTATTAGGCGTTAAAGAATAGTTGGTCAAGCAGAAACTAAGAACGAAGGTGGTGGCTTGTCCGGGTTCGGTACATGAATTGTGTGTAATGGGGAATAGCTGAGCCGAGCTGGCGTTGAAGAAGTACAGAGGCGGAGGGAGGCAAAGACGAAGAGAAACAAAAGTGCAGTGAAGCAGTCAAATCGATCCGAGACGTGGAAGAGCTGAAGAGCTGAAGAGCTGAAGAGTAACGAACGGTGGGCGTCAATGTGAGTGCTATGTTATACGGGGAGGCGTTCTTTATACCAGCTCGTGAGTGGGTGTGTCGCTTAGCAGCAGCACCAAGCGACGAAGTATGTACTAGTCAGGAAAGCTGAAATTTAATATGCCATTGGATGACTTATGTAGATTGGGGGCTGTATCCGTACATAGTACACAATACAGATTACCTGCACCAAGGAGGTGCAACAACTTGACGGGTGCGCCGACATCTATTACTATGTACAAAAGACTATTGGCACATGTTGGATTTATAACCCGGGTGTGTTTGAGCCTGGGGATGGTCTGTTTGAAGGAGTTTGTGATGTTTTGCTGTGCCGTGCTGTTGTGCTGTGCATTGGGGCATGGTCTACCGCCAGGTAGTATGTACATGGCGACATTGCCCAATTGGGATCTTATACAGTATTATTATTGACCGCAGCACTTGGAAGGATGCCCGGGAAGTTGGAGACCAGCCGCGAAGAAGGGGGGGGGCAGGGGCGGCCAATTCCACGTCCCATGTGGGATGTGGAACCAGAAGTCGCGAAGTCCAATGGGTCACGATGGCTTACACAAATTTGGTACCTGCATAATAAGTCAACATGGAACTGGGGGAAAAGCTGGCGGTGGCGCTTCCCCCCTTCGGCACTAATTTGATGCAAGTGCCCGATTTCATCAATGACCTTGCCCATTCTAGATTGGTATTGGTGTTGGTATTGGTATTGTTCAAAACTGAACGCATCGGGCTGCGGTTCGAGGTCTCCCTTGGTTTGAGGTTGATTCGTCATGCTGCAGCCCGATATAGATGAAGCAAACAACTGGCTTTGTGATAGAGGCGAAATGCATGCCTATTTCGCAACTGCTTCGATTTTCCAAGCTGAAAAGGTGGTATTGTTGGAAGTGAGGCGCAGTGAGCATAGGCGGCGTCTGTCTGTCTGTCTGTCTGTCTGTCTGTCTGTCTGTCTGTCTGTCTGTCTGTCGGGACCCCGGAATGGATGAGCCTCACGGCCTTCACCGCCTCCATATTTTTTTGTTTTTATTATCAAAAGAGGGATATGTTGGGGAAGAAAAAGCAAATGAACATGTGGGAAATAGGAAAAGGGATCGCCGGATCGCTCCGGGTTACACCCCAATGGACCAAAAAGGCCAGACTAGCTGCCCGCTCGGATATTTTTGCTGGCTGGGGTTTAATTTTATTTTATGTATACCGTGCATGTATACAGCTGGGACTCTGATATCAACGCACTGGGCAGGGCTTGAGCTGACTGTGATAAATATCATTATGGCCCCCCTGGAGCACTAAACGAAAGGGAACAAGCATGCCTCAAGATCGAACAAACTCTCACGATATTGGGACGGGTTGTAGCAGTCACAGCCAGCCCGGGCCAAGACTGTTCAGCTTCGTTGTTGGAGTCTAGGTTGCTGCATGTCCGAAACGAGGTCTAGAATCTAGAGACTCGGGGAATTCGAGATTCGGGATGGAATTCTTTGCGAGTCGCGTGGTTGCTAGCCACTTCCACCATTTGCCCGTGGAGGGAGAAAGAATGACAAGCTGGCGCCCATGAGAGCAGCAACAAAAGACGCGGCGGAAAGTTCAGCTCAGGGATGAATAATGCTTTCAACGGTCGAACAAATGATCTGGTGCTACACTAATAAGTGAGACATGTTTTTTTTTTTTTCGCGGGCGGCGGCGCGAGTTGCGACCCATCCAGTGATGCGGTAATGAGAATTATACAAAAGATAGAACAGTGCCACAAAGTTTCGCATAGCATACTTACCCGCGACAATGCTTGGATTTGCGGCTCTCCATGTTGGAAGGCTTCTGTTTGTGATACATTGTATGTACTAGTATGGGAATATGATGAACATGCAAGCGCTGGAAGCTATGATATGATGCAGCTTCCACCTGCAGAAATGAGGGACGATGGCATCACGGGGCACCCGAGCGGTTCACGATTATTAGGATTATACGCCCATATCAAAGTATATGGATAGGCATGGATAGATATCGCAGTGGGGTTATTCCATCCATGTTCCATCACAAGTAGTATCCTCCTATGTGGAGGGTCGGTGGATATATCCAAATTCCAATACAACTTGCATACATTATCGCTATCAAAAACCCCTCATAACTATTTCCAACTCTATACCCTAACCTAAAACCTGAAGGCTAATACCCAAAATCCTCCCACGCCACATCCTCTCCGTCTAACCATCCATCCAATTCCTTTTTCAACGCAGGCCCCGTGCAGCAGAAATACTTTCTCTTCCCCGCCATCCCATCCCCTAGCACATCCTCTCTCCTCATCCTCCTCGTCTTCAAGCTCCTGACCAAATTACTGCTACTATCAAGTCCACCTTCCGAATCTCCCGCAGCCGTAACGCCCGTAACAAACAGCCTAACCCTCTCCCCCAAGCCCTTGATCCTCTCCACGCTATCTTTTACGAGGCCTAAATCTTCCTTTCTTATCGTCCAGAAGACTTCAAACTCTACGGATAGTCCCTTTTCAAGTAAGCTTGGAGCTTGCGCCAGTAAAGGTGTTACTCCCACGCCGCTTGCGATAAAAACGCTCTTTGCACCACTGCCCCTATTCGGATCGTCGTCCTCAGGGTTGGCGCTGCTTGTGACCCTGAGCCTTTCCTCCCCACCGACTCCCAAGACGGGAATATCGAGAGGAACCCTTCCAACGGGGTGCTTGAACAGCAAGGCTGTGGCGGGTCCGTGGAGCCGAGCCGTTATTTCCAACTCCACCACGCTTGGGATTTTGCTTGCGTTGTCGCCATCCTCTGGGCTACGTCGAGGCGCAGGAGGGGAAGAAATGGTGAATGTACGGACGAAATCGTCGTTCAGACTCCCTGGATCGTCGTCTCTCACGTGGGCATAGCCGATATCGAGTTCCGGGGCGAAGTTCAGGGAGATGTGTTGGCCTGGTTGCCATTGCAACTTTTTTCCCTCTTCCTTCCCCTCGTCTCTGTTCCCGCACACGGAGCTAGAAGAAGGAGAAGAAACAAGAAATGCAAACCGCGCGATGGTTGGGGAGAGGATGTCTCGCCTAGTGAGGGATGCTGTGAACTGTGACGTGATAGAGGGGGGAAAAGAAGAGGAAAGAGTGCTCCTCTCGCAAGATAGCGGCCATGCAGGAGGGTTGTACGGACTTGGTTCACCTGGCACGGCGCGGAATGGGAGACCCCGGCGCACGAAGCGGGAGGACGAGACTGTGAGTTTGACGGCTAGTTTTGAGTGTGGGAGGAGGGCGGTGGCGGTGGCGGAGTGCAGGATCTGGCTTGTGCCCGTGAGCTGGGTTAAATAATCCATGGGTTAGCTGTTGGCCCGAAAAGGTGGTAGTAGCAGGGTATACTACGATGGTTGTTTGGATGGATGGATGGATGGATGGACGAATGAATGAATGAGTGCGGTAACTTACGTATAACACATTCCCAGTATTATAATCGGGAATAACCATCCCAGCTAAGGGCTTGAGATGGAAGTTCCCGAGGGTTTGGTACAATCTGTTTCCTGAATCTGTTCTCAGTAAATATCTTCCGTCAGCACCGAGTCATCAACTTCACCCCATCCAAGCCAGCTCTTTCCCATAGAATCGCCGAGGAAGTAGGGGAACTGCTCACATTCGGGCCAAACCAGCACAGATTTTCCACCCTCGCCTTCACTCTCCCTCTCCCCCTTCCCAGTCCCAGTCCCAGTCCCAGTCCCAGTCCTAGTCCCAGTTTCTAAAACCCTAACAAACCCCTCCTGCCCACCCCTATGATTCACATCCATACACTCTCCCCCATCGCAGCTGCTCACGAAGAACATGTCTGCTCTTCGTATCAGTTCCAGTGCTTTTGGTCCCAGCACGCCCTCATCCTTGCCTTCATTTTCGACAACAAGCTCAGGCTCAGGAGTGACAGGCCTTACATCTTTCTTATTAAGGTACTTGGGACAATTACCCAAACTTTCGCGGACCGCAAAGGCCAGTCGAAGAGCCCCCGCCTTTTTCTTCTTGCTCTCGCTCTCGCTCTCGTCATCTCTCGCCACTTCGTCGTCTTTGCCTTTTCCCACCTCGTCCTCGTCGGCACCGAAAACGGCCCCGGCGACGAATTTGCCCGCAAGCTTTACCCTGTCCCGGGACTCGAAGTCGATGGTTAGGGCAGCCATTAAGTTCTTCCGTCTTCCTCTCCCAATCCCTTTCGTCGCTTCTTCTTCTTCTTCTTCTTCTTTTTCTTCTTCTTTTTCCTCTCCAGCATATTCAGCGCCGTCATCGGCCCTGACAACTTCTCCCTTCCCAACCCTCCCGCCAAACAGGGCCCCCACGACGGGATCGTGTGCACAGTCCACCGTCCCCCTGATTCCGAGGACATCTTGTCCCACCGGAGCGCATGCACCACCTCCAGCACCTCCTGCTTCTGCATCTGCCCTGTCGCCGCCCCACAGTGTGGCCCACGGACGAAGCTGGGCATCTAGTGCACCCACCGCGATAACGGGAGAGATGGAAGCGCGGTAGGCGTATGCTCTCGGTAAGCCGATGGATGTAGGATTGCCTTGCCTAGGGTCGGGACCAGAAGGCACGCGAAGGAGGGACCGGATGTGGGATTCGCCGGCGTGGAAGGAGCCTGGTACTAGTGTGGTAGCTGTGGTCGCCATGGTGGTGGTGTTGGTTCCGGAGGTGGTGGTGCTGGTTGTTCAACAAGGTACGTAGGCAAGTAGTAAGATGGGTACCGGACGGGATGTTTCCGAGTTCAATGGAAGACTCGAATTGGTTGGCGCAACGGAAAGGATTCTTGACAGCCTAACAGCTCTGCGTGCTGGCTGGCTGGCTGGCTGGCTGGGAAGGCTGGAGTCGTCGAGGTGACTTTTCTGCGGCCTTGCCGTACAGCATGTGAGACTGTTTGTCGTCGCTAATGTGGTATGCACTGCACTCCAATTCCTCTCGGGCCAGCCTCAAGCTCGATCTTGCCTCTCTTCTTCCCGGGCGGCTACGGCTACGATGCGCACCGCGATGCACCGGAGATCAAACAAGCGCCGTCGTCCGCACTTAGGCTTAGGAATGATGTTTGTGTGGCAATTCAGCTCCCAGCGGTCTGCCTCGAGGCCATTAGGCTGTAAGTGTCCGAACTATTGTTGGCGCTTAAAAAACTGTTGTATGGTCGTCGGTAAGCACGCGATATCCGCCTCGTAGTGAGACCGGGTTAAGTCGTCCACAAACTCGTCCCGAACCCCACGGGGATACGAAACTCGGGGCAATGGCTTCTAAATACCCTTCTCTCTATACGTTATCCGGCCTGGGACGGGAATGCTTTCCTGTTCGCATGGCCTACCGCAAGTTCCTAGTTCTGCAGTGCTTCGTGCCCACTTCCTCTACTGTCTTTCACAAGCTTTCCTACCACTTTACTAGCTGCAGAAGCCGCGGCGACGTACTGTGTATGTCTCAATCCTACATGATAGGGCGTCAAAACGACTACGAATCGAAAAACAAAGTTGCGCCATTGTTGATTCGGGTTGTAAATCGCTACCAATGACAAACCGGCCGCATGGGCATGGGCGCCGGACATGCGGAGACCCTCGGAATCTATCCGCTCCTAGATGGCGGGGTTATCCACGTCACGTCAACTGTCTCTGTTGTTGCGCGCCCTTCAATATGGAATCATCGGTGCTTCTTTCAAATAAGACCATCAATCAATCATTCCCCAGCATGCATTATGAATGGAGAAAGATGGAATTGAACAGATCAAATTTTTATTTTATAAACATCTTCTTTTCGCGTCATCCTACCTATCTATCTATAACATATAGTAGATATTTCTAGAATGACGATGGATATCCTCCTTGCATGCAGCCGCGATTGAGAAATGAAGGAAGAACATGAAACTGCCGCCGCCATGAGGTATTCCAGGTAGATAGACAATGCTGCGAATGGTACATACCATAAGCCAGGTAGATATTGTACAATGGCATCTCTACCACTCCTCCTTTGGATGCGACCTAACAGGGGTCATCAAAGACGCCGGGCAATAGAACAATATCATTAAAAAATAGCCGTCGAGTATCTTTGGTATCGTCTTTTACATATGGTTATTGTTTCTCTCCTTCATCCTCCATCATGATCCTAGTAGTTCTAATACCGGTACCCTCCTCTTTGTGATTCGACATCGTCATTGTATCCGTAGTCACTGCCGCTGCCGAGATAGTCTCGTTGATTTTGAGGCCGAGGCGGATGTTGCGGCTGGGGATGCTGTAGACGGGTTGGAACCGGTGCTGTCATATTCCTTAACGGCGGGTATTGGGGCCCTCGGGGGGGAACTGGGCCCGTGACACTTCGCATGGGCTGCTGCGGCTGGGCATATGCATTCCTTGGAGGGGAAATGGAACTGCTAGCTTGCGAGTATGTTGAGGGAGCTGGGCTGGCCCGGCCGTTTGACGAGTAGTCATTGTAATTGGACTGGCCCCCAACATACGGTGGCCTGCCTCCAGGTCCTCGTCCCGGACCAGGTGGTGGACGGTTGTAGCCAGAATTGGACGACATATTTGTCATGCTGCGCCCCGGAGCAGAAGGCAAAGCTGGAAGACCGTCTGGGCTATAAGCTGACGGACTTTGGGTGTAAGCGGTCCCAAAAGGAGATGGGCTATTGGTGATTCCACGGTTCAGAGGTGATGGATTTTGAACGGCGTTACTGTGAGTGGAGCTCATTGTCATGGTGCGGTTGGGAGAGGCTAGAGCGCCCATGTCGAGTGCTGGCAGAGATGGAGCGGGTGATTCAGATCGATATCCCATACCTGCAGCGCCGCCCATGAGCGATGTCTTGGAGGAGTAGCTGGGTGCAGCCGACAGGTTGGTATTGCTGCGATTCGGCATGGGACGCTTCTGGTCGATGGCACCCATTTCGAACGACCTGCCGGGAGATCCGGGGCGAGAAGTATAAGCAGGAAGGGTCTGTTGCGTGTCTGTTCGAGCCAAGGATGGCATGTTTGGGAGCTTGTCATCATCCATGAATGACGGGAGCGTAGCTTGTCGTTTCTCCGGTAGCTTCTCTCCGTTCTTCCTGGCCGATTTCGTTTCTGCCTTGAGACGTACCTCTTCCTCTTTCGCGATTGCCTTATTGACTTTCGCAAATACAATCTTCATGAGTCGCTTGTTGATCTTGCGTTCGCAATATCCCGAAAGCCCACTGTCCGAGTTGGGGATCCAGTGCCACAGGAAGAAGATGAAGAAGAAAAATGAGATGAGGAGACCGAGGAACGAGAACACCCAGATCACCAGGGTGAAAACCATACCGGACAAGATCAGGGCTAGGAATGGGTCATCGGTGGCAATTTCCTTGATGGTGGAGAAAATGGACAAGAAGCCCGCCTGGACATCTTCATCGCTGCCAATAGCGAACTCGGAAGTGACATATGCGTACAGGACAAGGGCATTAACCACCTGACGCGGTCCCGAACAGAGAAGGACGCGGATCCACGATTGGAAGTTGAAGTAGGTGAAGAGAGCAACGTATTCGGCACCCTTCTTACTCTTGGTGAGCTCGGCGAAGAGAAGGAATCGTCGCCAGCCCTGACCCTGACCAAACCTGAGGGATTCGGTACGAACAGCAATGTTGTCGAGGTAGCATTCAGCAACGCTGCCACGCTTCATAATCTTCCAAGCGCGGATGTATTCGTAAAGGAGATTGACGAAAGAGAGAATGATGCAAACGGTGAAAATCCATTTCGCAACGACACGTGAGATGAAGTTCAGATCCCCCTCGTCGAACTTCTCAAAGAATCGGTCAAATACGAGAATGTTGACGGCGGTAAAAGTATCGATGGCATATACGGAGATGGAAATAAGGAGCGAAATCCATAGGTAGCCATAAGCAAAAGGGGTGAAGCATGAAGTGGACTTGAAGTCACCAAGCGTCTATTATGGTAATACTCGTTAGCAATGGCGCTCGCTTGTACAACGCCTGGCGCGTTTGACAGTGACTACAGCATTCAGGCGTGCCGTCTTGGGATGGAAGGATCTCACAATATAGTCCCATTTCTGTTCTGGTCGCACTTCGACCTCTTTCCGGCGATGGCTCAAACAGCCCATCTTGGTGTGGTTGTAGTCGTATGAGTATTACCAAGTGTGTATGACGGTCCCCGCCCAGGTCCAAAAATGGAGCGTCGACTCAGTCGGTAGAAGGAGATTGGAAAATAATGGTTTTGGTGGTGCAATAATCGAGCGGTAGCTTCCCTCAGCGGTTTCGTGTGCAAAAAGAACGTGGCTGTCTCGTCGGTCCTGCCGTTTAAACTGGTCGTTACTCGCCTGCGAAGTAATCGACTAAGTCCGTGTCGTTGGATGACAAGCGGACGGGCGTTGATATCGCAAGGGCCGGCGAAGGATGGTGATGAAAGAGGAAAGAGGGAAATAGGATCCTCAGTCGCAAGGTGGGTCCCTTGGTGGTGATAGACGACCAGAGTGACAAGTTTGGCAGGGAGCTGTGTTGATGACTTGACACTCGCGATCAGAGTCTGGATGGCATATCCGTCGATGCTCTTCCGGGAGGATTGACGTGGATTGCCTGGTTGTTGTGGGCCAATTCGTAGTGCTCGGAAACATCAGTGATGGACGGAAGTCGGAGTTTGATCGTCTCGTCGAGGGGAGTATCAGAATATCGGGCCAGGTAATGCGCGCCAAGTCAACTGGTAAGGGCAGGAAGCAGAAAAAAAAAGAGAAACAAAAGGTAGGTACAATTGTAAATTCTAAAAGGAGCGACAATGGTTCCTACAACCAATGAATAAGGTATTGTTTGTGAGGGTCAGCGAATGGCCATGGAACCGCGCGGTCGACACAATGGTCTCGACGCAGAAATCCAAAAAGGAGTGTGTGTGGTGGTGGTTGTGTGTATTAACCGTCGGCATGAATTGGATGGTTGGGAGAGAAAAGGGACAACCGGATGCGCTTCGGTTGGTGAGAGGCAAGAGCAAAGGGGGCCTTGGGGGTCTTCGGGTGTTCTCAGGTCACATTTTCAGGCTTGCCCTTTCCGAGCCTCCTACGCTGTCCCCACCGCCGATTAACCGGTTGTCCCTGCCAAGAGCTGCAACTATGTCATCTATGGAGAAGGAGGCATCCCTGAAAATTTGGGAGGGAACCAGGTACCGGCCAATGGGGGCTCGAGCTGCGTGTATCAAGTTGACATGGCGCCGGGGTCAGGGCTCGCTGTCCAATGCCTGGGCCCCTCCACTGCACTGGCGAACTTGGCGAAACAGTGAAACTTGAGGCAACTTTGCTCAGGACTTTTGCAGGTTTATTGTTGTTGAAGGACCCCAAGCGACACTCTGTGTTTACAAAACGTCCCATTTCATTGTTATTGACAGGGCTGACGTTCGGTATTGCTTCATGCCTTCTTTTATGTGTTGAAGATGATGAAGCTGTCTAGCCACACAAGCCTCTTTTGCGCCCTCCGACAAGCCACGGCTCGAGCCAATGGAAGTTATTCAAGCCATGGATACAAGCCGTGGAGGCCCCCGGCTCGCCACCAGAATACAAGCAGACAACCCGTAGGCAATTCAAGTTTATTATCCCTTCATGGTTCAAAACGAAGAGGCCGAATTGCCGGCCGTAATATTTCCCCGCCGAGAAGCTAAAGGAGCCAAGCAGCTAGAAGGCTAGGTTCTCCATATTCTCGACAAGTATTAGCTTCCACTAGTGGCTTGTATGGGGGATTACACGGATTACGGACGAATACACGGATGCTGGAGAAAAGTACCTCAGCTGTGCTCGCGCTAAAATTTCTTCATTTGGACAGTGGAAACCTCTCAAGACGAAACCAACAGAGCTGGCAAGCTGGCATGCTGGCAAGTACTATGTAAGAGATAGGACTAGAAACAACAACTATGAGGTTCATCTATCTGGTTGATCTTACCGGACCTGGATTTTGAAGACGTTGGACACGCAAGATGTGCAATTGGAATCCCACGGCAGGAAACAGACTCGACAACGATGTTTCACCAGGTACTTGCCAACCAGAGGAAATGCCGACGCCGTGAGACAGATTAAAATACCTAATACTGCCGAGATGGGGACCGTTATGCTAAGGCTCGGTGTTTCCTCGTTCCCCTCTCGCCTCTACCCACCTCTTTTTTCTTCGTCTGATATATGATTAGTCCCAAGGAGGGAAGCCATGAAGGCCGGAGCGGGAACAGCGAGAATGGGGACCTGGTGACGAAACCCAATTGCCCGGCTTACCGGACAGGAAGGCCAATTATCTCCGTTTTAGTTTCCCAGGCATTTACCTATCTATTCGAATCCTTTCCAAGCACCCAGCATTCTCGAAATGGTGTGGAAGTTGGCTGCCTGATAAGGATGGTGAGACTGAGAAATCGCTGAGCAGTGAAGCAGAGCATTGCCGTCGCCGTGAGGTTGCACCACATTCATGCAGCTGGCAGGAGACCACCAAGAACGTGCCACACACACGCGTATAGTGCTTCCCCTAGGGCCCCCATCGTCAGACGTGGACACCTCAAATCTCGTGGCTACCAACTTTGAAAAAGGACCCGACGATAGAAGGGTAAAACTAATTGTACCACAGCCACCAGCGCGAAACTGCTTTCGTAGACGGTCGCCAACGGGCTATTATTGAGAAGTGGCGGCGGCACGCTGCAACTAGACTATCAATCATCTTTACCAATCACAAGATGCCAAACGAGAAGGGTTCTCGAACCTCGACTCGCTCGCACCAACTAGTCGGCTAGGCGTGTGGGGACGACAGCCGTAAAAGTGGGTAGTGCTCTTGTGGGGCCATGTGACTTGCATTTGGAAGATCAAAGAAAAGCTTCTTGTGGGTTAATGTCTCGAATTGTTGGGCCAGTCAGAATCGCCTACGACCTGTTCGGCTCATACCTTGGAAAGACGCCCAGGTTTTGTTGTGCAAAGCCAAGAAACGAGTCAGAAGAGGTTTTGTGATGATATGAATGGGGTTTTCGAGAGCTCGAGCATTGCTGCCGTAGGTCCAACCGCCGAAACGGTCGGTGCGAGCATACTGGTCTGATGTGGGGTCGGCCACTGGATGAGGCCGCTTCGCCCGGCATGCTGTCAACCACACGAAAATAGGCCATGGCTGTCAGAACATGTAGTGTTGCGGCGCTTCAGCATTCCTCCCGACGACGCCTCCCGAAGCCACGGGTCAGCCTTTACCATGAAAAGACATGTCTCTGTCATAGTCGTCCCCAATGAGCGGGAGATTCAAGCATAGACAAGAGCCTGGAATTATTGGTGCCGTTGGAATGCTGGAAGCACCATGGCAACATATTGAACATGCCAGCGAGATGGATTCAAAACGTACACCAAGGATGAAATCCCGTTCCGTTTCTCGTAGCCTCGGCAGGTGGGAGAATTCTATATCCTCCATGTCCATAACCATCATTCACTTGTCACATTAAACTTCCAGCCATCCATCGCGAACTGTCCACCATCGCCATGTCGTTCGCCGTTGATAGCCCTCCTCAGCATCTGGAGCTTGCCCCCACGGGCAAATACACTATCGGCTCGGAAATCGAGCCGGGGGTGTTTCTCGCAACGGACGCCACGAACGGGGAACAATTCGTCGCGCAGCCCGTCTCTGCCACGGACAAGGGCCTGAAAGAGACTCTCCCCCTCTGGCAAGGGCAGACCGGCGCCATGCTCAGGAATCTCCTCAACCACGAGAACTTGGTCAGCTTGGTGGACGTCATTCGCGTCAGCAACACCTCGAGAACAACTCGCCGAGGCGACCGTCAGGAGAAGAAAGGCGACAGCAACTGGCGGCCAGACCACATCCTCTACGACTTTTGCGACGCAGGGAGCCTGCGGAACTTGCTGGACGAGCCGGAATGGTTTCCGGCCAAAGACGCCGCCACGGCGACGCACAACACAAAGTTCTACCCCGAGGCATTCGTGTGGCACGTCCTCGAGAGTCTCCTCGGGGCGCTGAGCTACCTTCACGAAGGGTACAGGGATTGGTTCAATGTGGGCAAGGGGGCTAGGGAGGCATACAAGAACGACGTTGATTGGATGCCCGTCTTGCACAGGAATATTGGGGCTGAAAACGTGTTTTTCTGCCACCCGAGGGGGAAGGAGACGTTTGGGCTTTGCAAGTTGGGTGGGTTTGAGAGGGCGTGGGTTTCGGGACATGTGCTGGGACATGCGGATGAGGGATTACTTGAGGCGGCGGGGGCTGCGGTAGCGCCTCAGCCGATGGAGATGGAAATGGAAATTGGGAAGGGGAAGGAGGAGGGAAAGATGGGGACCGGGACGGGAGGAAAGGGGGATAATGTGAGGGGAGATGGGAAGTGGACTGGGCTGGAGCAGTTGAGGATATTTGCTAGGATGCCGGGAGGAAGACATAATACCCTTGGGTGGGTGCCTGAGGTAAGTTCACGATACCGGCATCCCGATATTTTGATGTCCGTGGTGGCAACCTCTAGGGGCCTGGGAAGTAACGCCAGCTGTGAGACGTGCTAACCCTCGGCCTCAAACCCGTGAACAGCGTTTCCGACCTTACACCATCGGCTCGGACATCGCCGCCGTAGGACGTCTCGCGCTTCACCTCATGCGCGGCAAACCGACTCCTCCATCGGGAAGATGCCCCGGCTGCTCGCGCGTGCACCTGAGCACCTTTGAGAATCCAACGGATTTGGACGCTCAGAACCCACCGAGCGTGCCAGCAAAGCCGTGCTGTACTTCCTTTTCCTCTTCTCCACGTGGTGATCGCGCCTGCTCGGGTCCTTCCGCTACAACTTGCAAGTACGAAGACGTGGATTTTACGCTCCTGCACAGCGATCCGGTGTCTTCGCAGTCGCTTGACTACACGGCTGATTTGGTGGCGTTTGTGGAGGAATGTTTGGACTTGGATGGGTTGCCGGGAGATGGGACGGGCCCGGGCACGACTAGCAGGTTGTATGAGAGGGTGGGGACGGCGCATAGGCGGTGGATGGTTGAGAGTCAGGAGGGGAGGATGGTTACGGGGATGGATTATGAGATGAGGAGACGGTGGGGGGAGGGGCAGAAGAAGTTTGAGGTTGCTTAGGGTTGGGGTAGTGGGGGCTGTAGGATATGAGGTGGGGTTGGGAGAAGAGGAGGGTGGAAGGAGGGACGGAGAGATGGGAGGATAGAAGAGCAGGAGAAGCGGGCGAAAAATTCCTCAAGAGAGAAAGAAGGTGGATCGCATGAAGGTACTTTGAATGTGTTTTACGAAGGCTAGCTAAGGCAGTTCTTAGGATAGAAGGATTGACATTTTTCATTATATAATATTATTCCTTCATGATATTCTATATGGCTATACCACCGAGGTTTTCTCAGAAGGAGGTCGTAATCTGACGTTCTAAGTGCAGGCAGCGAAGTCTTTTAATGTGTGTTCGCAAACAAAGAAACGTTTGGTAAAATAGGTGGGTAGGTAGCTCCTAGAGCGAGCGCTATCTCTAGCAACTCCTCCTCCTCCTCCCAAGTAGGCATATCAACTTTACCATTACCCACCCCTCAAGATTACTACATCCATACGGATATTAAATGCACGTTATAATGCCGCTCCCGACGAATACATACGCAGACACTCAAAGAGAGAGAGCGCGATGTGGCGCTTAGCTTGCTGTGGTAATGTCCGAGACAGGTTAGTAGTACCAAGAAGACTCCTGGGGTTATGAGATTTAAGTGAGTTGGGAAAGGATTTGCATGTTTCCGTGAGAGGGGATGACAAGGACCTGCCGGGCGGTCTGGTGATGCTGAGACGTAAATATAATAATAATAATAAGGAAAAGAACAAGAAGGTGGAGATACGAAATGCGGGCGAGTGTTGGCGAGTAGGGTGGATTTGGATGGGCAGGTCGGCGCAGAGGCCATCGTGGGGCGGGTAGCGGGGCCGTGTTATCCATAATTACTATTGGGGAATGGGGGTTCGCAATACTGGTAAGCCACGAAGACATTGAAAGACCTGCGCGAGAATCTCACGAACCCGTCATTGATTTTCCGTTCGAAACGGTTGACTGTAGAGCAAATCTGGTTTTGGAAGCGCTTCTCAAATCTGGACTGGCCGAGTATGTAAGTGTGTCCGATGTGACAAACACCACCAATCGGTAAGTACGAGAGAGAGATTATAATTTATGAATTTACGTATTCAGTACCAATAGTCCCTGGAGGACACACATCCTCTTATGCTCCGGGCAAATACTAGCGAACTTGAGACTCGTATACTGCTAATATATACTCCTACCCCCCGTGATAACACCAGTGACTCAAGTGGTAGACAACCGGCCATTGCTGGGGTATAGTACCAGCTAGAACCCGGCAAGGCAACAATAGCCCCACACCCATCGGCAACACAGTCAACGGGCGTAGATACATACGTCCAACAGATCATGTGTGCCAACTTAGCAGCCGGCCAAGGCTCAAGTCCTTCTCCCACGAGTTTTTCCTCGACTCACCTAGAATTTAGTATTCGAGTTCTATTTCCATCCACCACAAGAGCCTGCCTTGAAAATATGAAGGAGGCGCCTGTCTGGATATGCACGTAGCCTTGTGCTTGCAGTGTCGCCCCATTACCTCAATACGCAGCACACCATGATCCTGATTGATGGCTGTGGAATAGCAATGAAGTAGAAAACCAGTGCAAGCTGGTATAGAGGTATCTCTAGATCATTGGAGCGGCAGGAATAAGAGGGTGAGTGTCAGGCCATGGACCACCAGTTTGTCCCTGGCGCAAATTAGCCTTGTAGAGGTTGGTATCCTTGCATCCGCCCTACTTAGACGAAGATCCACACCATTAGTAGCTGTGCCTGCGTCCAGTGCCTTACAACCTTTTTTTTTTTGGTTATATTCCTCTCTCCGCCTTTGAGGGGCCGTTTTTTCTTCTTTTTCTTTTCGCCTCAAACAAATTTTGTTTGAGCCAGGGCTGTGCGGACTGGTGGCTTTGTGGGATGATTGATTTTCTTTGTGAGCTTGGTTTCTTTGGTATATACGTACAATTATGTATCTCGTTCGGGAAGGAAGCTTAAAAAACCCCGTAAAACACCAAGCCTTGCTAACCCGCACTAGGCAGTTGAGGTATTATGGCAGGCACAAAAGGAAAATAGGCAGGCGACTAGAATTTTCAAATACTGGACCGTTGCAAGATGGAGGGATCTCGGGCACCGAGGGGAAAATGCCTCATTCGCTCTCGTTTTCTTTTGCCTTCCCGTCCTTTATTTCTTTCTTTCCTCACCCGGCCCTGTTAAAAAAAGCCTCACCGGAGAGACCTTTGCCCTTGTCTGGATTGCGGTTTGCAGCCTTTGCACCAGGGTCGTCGTCCTTGTAGAGATTGTTGGACTCGATGTACTGTATGACGGGCTCTGGAATGAGGTACCGGACACTCATGTCTCGCTTAAGGAAAAGGCGTATCTTTGTGCTCGAAACGTCGTTTTGGACCACCTGCTCGATGACGTAGATGTTTGATTCCCAGCGACGCAAGTGGTCGATAGCCTCCTCAATGTCGGTGCCGGCCCGCTCGATGATGAAGACGCCGAAGCGACCGAGGATGTGGTCTAGATCGTTGGAGTCCCAGACCCCCGGGGTGCTCATCGTTTGAATCAGATCAGCACCCGCTAGGAGGGCAATCCGCACAGGTCTTCTTGTTCTTGGACCATCGTCATCGTCGCCGTCGCCGTCGGCCACCTCGACTCCGCCAATGACGGTGTTGATCTCGTGCTCGAAATGATCGAGCACCTTTGCGGTGGGCATGTACTGGGCTTGTGTGGCCTCCCAAGGGTCCACCATGAGCCACTCGGAGGTCTCCTCGGCGGCGAGGCCGCACATAGTGACTCGGTGGTCGGCGGGGGCCAGGCCGGCCTTTTTGTAGGCATCCGACACGGGGGATAGATACCCACCGACAACCTCGTACTCGGTGCTAAAGCGAACGTAATCGGAGGCCATCTCAAACATTCGTAGGTGCAGGTAGGTGATGGGGCTAAAGGAACCGCAGGCAACAAGGACGAGCGGGGTCTTGTCGCACTGGTGCTGCCTCCGCCGTAGCCTGTGTGATGGGAAGCTGTATTGTGTTGTTATTGTTCCCTCTGCTGTTGTGGGTTTTACATCTGTCGCTGGCTGTGGGGTCTGCGACTGCGACTGTGCCTGTGTCTCGGCTGTCGTCGTCATTGTCGTCGTCGGCGTGGTTGTTGTAGTGGTAGCCGGGGGTGGTGGGGTGCCGGGACTTTTTGATTGTGCATCAGAAGAGGAAGGCATGTTGAGGGACGAATATAAGGCTGTTTTCTTTGTATTGTTCTTTGATGTTCGCTGGGGACGTTACTGTCACAATAGGAAAAGGATTTGTTGCAAGGAAGAGGAGTGGAGGAAAGCTGCGGCTTCTTGTATGCGGGCAGGTTGTGAGTGGGCGGGTGACACTCTGCCTGTTGCGGATAGGAATATGTATTTACAGTGAGTGTTCCGCAATATTTGGTGGAAGGCGGGAAAGCGGGGGGGAACGGTTTTCTTTTTTTTTTTGTCAGCAATAGTTCTTGCGTCTTCGGCCTTGCAGAATGATTTTTTCTTCTTTCTTTTGGATACAGGCCCTGTACCTCCATGATCGTGGTTGGAGCGCCACTGACGCAAAAGCGTGGTATTGCGGGGATCGGCAGCTTCCATCACCCAGCCAGCTGGCTTGGCCACTGCTTGCTCAGCGCCGTCACCAATGCCTACTTGCGCTAGGCAGACGGGCTGAGCCAGAGATTTGCACACGATTGATTGGTTACGTCGATTGACTCCTTTTATCCTAGTAGTCAGCCTTTTTCAGCAGCCTACAGAGCAGAGACCTATGTACAGTATTTACAGGTCGCCCTTGGGAATAGATGTACATGGGTAACCGTTCTTGTGATTGTATTCCGTTGGGGGTGAAACTTTGCTTTTGTGAGGCAGGCAGCCCCAGGCAAATTTCCCCGCACACATGCATCGTCACTCACCTCTAGTAGAACTCATGAGCTAGCGTACTGCGGTACATACGTATAGCATTTCGGAATTGACCTCAAGCCTGCAGCTCCAGAGGCTGGCTGTCAGCTTCCAGTGAACTTCGAGACGAGCAGACAATTTGAAATGGGGCTTTCAGGGCTCAAGCGTTTTGCAAAGGACTCATGCAACTTCTGTGACTTGGTCCAAAGTTTGCGCCAAGCTAGATTCCAAGGGTCGTTTAAACTGGCGAGGCCAATGAGGGACGCAGGTTTGGTGGGCTTGCGTGAAAAACCATTCCTGTTTTAGAAATGGCCCCTGCTGGATCATGGGGATGGAATTAAAGAAAAAGGGCAAGGACAATGTTTTGTTCAATGACTAATTGTGCAAACTGAAAGCCGACATTGTTTTATGGAGAATATGTGCGGGTCGTGCCAACGAACGGCCGCGGCCCGAACCCTTGAGGTAGGCACCCGTATACTTCCGGAATGCCGACGTATACTCGATGAGTCATTTTTTCGAAGCCTAGTTTGGTCTGAGGCTGAAGACTGAAGCAGAGGTTATACCTAGCTTTATTCTAGGCTGCATGTATGTTTTGCACTTGTTTTGGTCTATCTAGGAAAAGGATAGGAGTTACTTTAAGCTAACTAGCAGAGTCATAGTATACACTGTATTAGTATATTTTCAAGTATTAGCTCGTAATTCTATTTATAGGACGGAAAAGGCGATAGGCACCAGATTGCCTTCGATGGAGTCTTAGCGTGGTGTTGCATTTCGCATATTTTCCTTTCCGGACTATTCATGGACACCTCGACTGAAGTTCTTGGATGGAAACCTATGACCTCTACAGCATCAAACTTTGGCCAGATCACCAGTTTATGGTAAGCCACCTTTGGCCGACAACGCCTATCAATCTGATATCGGTATTAGTAGTTATTAGCCGATAGAGATTAGCACAGTGCTATCAGGCTGATATGATATGCCACGAAATATTCTCACGATATCTTTTAGCCTCGTCGTAGCGATGGATAGGAGTTTGGCTCCTCATTTGGCCGGGGACAGCTGGCAAATTACCCTCCACCGCCTGCACATTATTACCGTCCACGATATTTTTCTCCACCCCCTTGGTCTAAGACGGTAAGGTTTTCTCAGTAAAAAAAGCCACGGCTGAGAAATACAATGGGATATTTCTCTATTCTCCTCCTTATATAGAAGGCAGGTAATTTTTTTTAATAACCAAGCTGTCAAGTAAGAAGCTTCAAGCGCTTGAAATCCTTCAAGAAAGTTTGAAAGAAATTCAAGTATACCTAACAATGCCGAACCAGGATCAGCAACAGCAAATACGGCCCCCGTGGTGGCCACCCACTAAGCGGCAGGAAGAAATATACGCCGACCTACTGGAGTTCAAGCAGAACCACCCCGAAGAGAACGTCAGATTCCCCTGGATGGAACTGCAACAGACGGCATGCCCCCCATCGCCGCGGTTCGCCCCCCCTTCTAGTCCGGGGTCGCCGTCCCCTCGCAGGACTCTCATGGGACCAAGCGCCGTGGAAATTCCGGAGCTGCGGGTTCCGACCCCGGAGAATAAGCTCGATATCGCGAGGATCGAGTACCTCGAGGATCAGCTCCAAAAGTCTCGCAAGTCTGGACTAGCCCGGCTGCGTACGGCTGGTGGGAACCACCTTGTTCCTAGTGCTGTTAAGCGACTAAACAACGAGGAGGACAAGAGACTGATGGAGGAACTGAGAAGGGAGAAACTGAAACTGCAGAAGTCGAACGTGGAGCTCGGGACGGAGGCGAGCACGGCGAAGCAGGAGTCTATGAATTTGCAGACTAGGCTGAAGGAGGACATTCAGGAGAAGTCTATTAAGGAGGGTCTCGGGCGACAGAAGGACGACTCGAGAACAAACCCAGCGAAGACTATGCAGTCTGTCACGGAACTCCAGGACATTATTACCAAGACGCAGGAACAGAAAGTTGAGATACAGAAGCAGGCCACCGGCTTGGGCAAGCGGAACATCGAGCTGGTGAAACAAAACTGGGAGCTGAGGAAGCAGATCAAAGGCCAAGATTCTCGGATAAAGGGCCTGGAAGAAACGGTCGCGGAGATGAACAAGAAAATCGAGGATCCGACCATGGCGCCCGAGGGCTGTAGGGACCAAGGCAAGGAGCATGCCCGCCGTCAGCAACGAGTCGACGAGGACGTGGTGGAGGCGCTCCAAGAAACCATCGCCGAGAGAGACAGGCAGGTCGAGAGGCTCACGAACGAGCGCGAAGGGACCGACGAGGGCTGCTGGAAGGAGGTCCAGGCGCGCCTCGAGGAGATGCTGGAGGCGCAGGAGGAGTGCGTGGGGCGCGATATCAGGGCGCTGGAGGACAAAGTAAAGCTAAGGGAGCAGCGGATCCGGGAGCTCGAGCGATCTAGGGCCGGGTTTATGGAAAAGCTGGCCCAGGAGACCTTTGAGACGGAGAGACGACGGGTGAGGGAGCAGCTTGGGCTACGCGAGCTCCATTCCCCGGACGTGGACGAGGTTGGTTCGCCGCCGCCGTCGCCGAGCAGGAGGCACGAGAAGTCGATTATCACCAAGCTACAGACCGCGGTTCGTGATCTTGAGGAGAAGGCTAAGGAGCACCATCATTCGCTAAAGAAGGAAAAGATGGAGAAGGAGGACATATGGAATAAACTCCAGGACGAGGTGGACGATAAGGAGAAGGAGATGAGATACATGAAGGAGGAGTTGGAAAAGGAGTTCGGGCAGCGGCTGCAGTGCGTCAGTGATAGCTATGACCTGCAGACTGAGAAGCGGGGATCCGCGGCTCTGGAAATGTATCGAGGGTGGGAGAGGGAGAGGGTGGATATGCAGGCCGAGCTGAGGAGGGCGCGGGAGGAGCTTACAAAGCTGGGAGAGGAGAAGATGAGTGTGGAGCTGAAGGTTGAGAAGGCTGAGGCTAGTGTTGCGACTATCCTCGACACAGCCGGCCTGCTTGATGAGGAGCTGGCCGGTAGCGGCAGCGGCAGCGAAACGAGTGGTGCTTCTTCGGACCAAGACCAGAAGAAGAAGAAGAAGAAGAAGAAGCATGCCATCGCCAAGCTCGCGGAGGGAAAAGCCGAGGCGGAGATCCAGCTGGAGAAGGCACAGGAGACCATCTATATGCTGAGGGGCCTCAACGAGCAGAGGTCTCACGAAGACGAGGCGTACCGGCCCCAGCTCGTCGACGGTTGCTTGCCGGATATCAGGATTTCTTACGACAACGATGAGGAGAAGCCTGAGAGCCCTGCTAGCGAGACAGACGAGGTTAGATCCCCTGAAGTCGGGGAAATGTCCTCGCTTCACGAGGAACTGCCAGGCGCGGAGAGGCGAGAGGCCGAGGGAGTGGAGGACATCATTCCCCCCGCCGAAGTGCCCCAGGAAGCCAAGAGAAATCTGCGGGTTGCGGCAGATTTTCTCGTCAAGGCGCATACCGCGGTTTTCAAGCCAGAGTATATCTAATACATCGCACATCAGCTCGGAAGAGACTAGGGAATTTCAGAGGGATATCGAGACGAAGGCTGCAAGCCATCACTCCTAAATGATCCCCTACGACCAAAGTCCTGTTTTCTTGGCGGATATGGAATTCATAGAACATAATTCCCATGAATATGTGTTGTTGGAATTATGTTATGATTTGTCGTAGATGATTAATAGCTCAGATATCCTGAGGAGACGGAGAATGCAATGCTTATTTACATATGGAGGGGTGTTGTCTTGTTTCATATTCATAGTCTAATATTGTGGCCCGTATGAGTTATTAAATAGAAATTAATAAGCTACGGTTCCTATATTAAGCGTTTCGAACAGACCTAGAAGCTGGATATAGAGGATTTCCGGGGTTGGCTTGTATTCAGGGAAAGCGATAAATTGTGAAATATAAGAATCTTGGTATATTCTCCCAGGAATAACCATGTTCCCCCGGTCCCTGACAAATTGGTATCCTAATATTGCAATGTCGTCGCCATCCTGCTTTCGTTCGCGATCTGTAAAACCTAAACTTAACTCTGTGGTCCCCTTCAAAGAGTGCGCCGAAAATCAATAATTCCAAACTGTAAACGCGCTACCAAGCCCCTGATAACCCAATCGAAATCTCTTCCAGCTCTCACTCATTGCCCAGGCATACAAACCTGCATGCCCGGCCTCATCTTATCGCAATCCATACCCTTATTTCCCTCCAGCAGCTTCTCGACCGACACACCAGCAAACTTTGCAAGATCCCAACACGTATCGCCCTTAACAACCTTCCTCCCGGACCATCCTGCGTCGGTATCGCACTGCATGTCGTCAACCCCCTTACTGTCCACGCCGGCCGTCTTGTGGAGGAACCATATCACGCCAATCAGGAACAAGCAGACGATGAAGAAGAAGTTGAGGAGGGGCATGTAGTGTTGCCGCCAGCTGACTTTTCCGCCGAAGGAACCAGACGGGTTTCCCTGGTCGTCGTAGCCGTCGCCTTCGTACTCGAGGAACGGGCGCGTGGCGTCGCTGGGATCTTCTAGGTCGGGTCCCACGGGAGGGCTAGACACGCGGTGTAGGCGCCCGTAGCGGCTGCCGGGCTCGCCTTCCCAGATGCTACCGTCGCTGTCGCGGTAGGTGTATGTGGAGCTGTCGGCGTCGTACCCGATGCGGGTCATACCTTCGGGAAGACGTTCGTCGTCCGTGTCGTAGTGCGAGAAGCGGGACATGGCTGCTTATTGATGGAGAAAGGTATGTATGGGGTTTTTGTTCTTTGATTTTTTCTCTTCCCACTCGTGAAGGTTGGAGCCTTGCTGCGATTGGAATACTCAGGTATTGTGTAGAGTTGCGAGATGGCTGCAGTTTGGCTGTCGGGGTAGTGGAGAGGGGTTACCTCACTCCTTCGAGTCTGCTGCTTTTAGGTACGGAGCTCGCGGGGATGATCAATGCCAGCGAATCAGGTTGTTTGGTTAGTTCCTGGCGATCGAAAACCGAAGGAGTGGTAATAATCGTGCCAAAACCAAAATTACTGTAAATGAAGAGAAGGGAAAGGCTTGGTTTGAAAGGGAGTGAGATTATGGGGAAGACACTACTACTGTTAGCAACATGACGTCGTGGCAGTGCCCCAGGTGTTTTAGGAATCTGCGGTGGCAGAGCAGCAGACAGCCGCAGGCACCTGAGACACGAAGTCACGTGCGCCTGGAAATACTCGGATTATTGGGCATTGCAGGCCCGCTGGTCTGGTATGTGACACATACTAGTACTCTATCACTTGGTGTAAAATCATTCGGCAGGCATATCGTTTAAATACAATACAAGGACATTTTTTCTGAGAATTACCAAGACATAGCTGACTATTTCTACGCCAAGCACCAACATCAAAACCACCCCAAATGGCCCCTGCTAGGCCACGTAAGAACTGTTTGGTGAGGTATTTCCCTCACCCGGGTATCTGGTCGTAGCTACGAATCATACTTAGTCTTTTGGAGTGCCATTCGACCTCACTCAATATCCTCCCAGTCTCCGACAGGCCCGTCGACCGTGGAACCTCACCTTTTTGTCCATCAAGATCATCCAATTGGACCACTTGAGTGATCTGTTGCTGCACATGTTGCCGTGCTTTCTTTGCGAAATACAACCAGTAGTGGTTATCAAATTCTACCGTATTTGGGTAGAATGAACGCATATGGGGTAGCTTACTGATCCTCATAGCTTCTTCTCGGATTAGGAGCCGGGTCAAGTTGATGCGCTCGGAGACTTCGGGGAGGGAAAGGTAGCTGTATACTGCGAATGCCTGCAGCAAAGAGTCAGGGAACATCTGCAGCTTTTGCCAATAATAGCGGTTAGGCGAAGGTGCTTACCCACATTTCTGATAAATGCGAGCGACTTTGCTCTACCGTGCTTCATTGTTGTTGGAAGTCTCTGGTCACTAAATATCCTTCCCTTCGAATGGTTGATTTCATGTTGGACCACAAATAATGGGACGGTGTTAGTGTTGGAGCCAAGTATTTCCATGATGCGGTCACAGATGTTTCTCTTCAGGCTGGGAACAGGACTTCCAGTGGGAGATGGGAAGCTGGGGGGGATGTTATTCGAGCTTCCGTCCCAGAGATGCATGACGTGGCGATGGCATACTGGACCTCTGGTTGTTATTCGACCGTCCAATAAAAGCCCTGTGACCTGTGTGTCGAACAACTTGGAAGCGTAGCTTAGCTTATCGAATGTAGGATCGGAGTAGGTTTTGAATGTTAGTTCCTGAGGCTCCATTTGGAAAGGCTGGAGACTTCATCATACCTCGATCCCGTGGTTAACGGAATAGCGGTTGCTTGCCTTTCCTCTTCGATCAATCTGCGTTCTGAGTTCTTCATGTGAAATGAACTCAACCTCGGTGCCGTGCGGGGCTAATGTGTTGATTCTAGTCGTGCTATCTTAGCTTAAACTTATCTACCAGAAATACTACCAAATAGCACTGGCAAGGTTGGGGTACAGTGGGTGTATACGCACCTAAATATTCCCAAATTACATTGTTGCTGCCCATTTTTGGATAGTGTCAAGAGCGCTTTCGATTTCGGGTAGCTCGGCACCTTGTGAGGGTACAATATGGGCACCGGACTTCCAACGGCCTTGTAGATATGCGGTTGCGATAAGGAAGTCACGGTACGGCCAGCCTTGGCTAGCTTTCTTGCTCCTTCCAAAAGATGCTTCCAAATATTTGGCACTTCAGCCATCATTTTTGGATCGCCGGGGCTAGTATACAGTAAGTACTCTGTCTGGACGGCGATGAAGGACCAGGAAATACTAGATACTTATTTTGTTCCAATAACAAGACCGCCGGGGGGGAGGGGGGGAGGGGCGTGGTCTATACTTTTATGTATTTTGTACCATATTATACGATTTAGTTACTAAAGATCAGTTATGACAACCCAGTGATCAAAGGGCAACATCATTCTCTTTGTGACGGACTATTATGAGCATTCAAAGGCTAGTTTTCTTTTAGAATGATGGTAAATAAAGTCATGGAAGGATCCAGGAGGTTTTGGCTTCAATAATTCACCTGGAATAGCTTGGAATAAGTGTTTAGTCGAAATTTATTGTTGCATTGTTAGAATTACAGCACCATTGGATAAAGAGTTCACACCGAAAGATCCCACCGCTCTATATGTATGTTCCATCCGTATAATGATGACAGAAGTAAGTCCCACAAAACTTGTACATGTGACTTTCCCTTTCTCTCCTTAGTATTAATACAGGTTTGCCTTAAGGAGACAGGCAGCTCACTCCCCTCCCATCTGTTTCCATGTCAACTTTCGACCTAGACCGCTATAGGATCATATGAGACAGAATAGTGGTCAAGATGCTCGAGGGTTTTTTTTTTTGAGTTGAAACATGTGCGACGAAACGTTTAGTCGTCGACGCCAGCGGGTGTGTTGCAGAGGATTCCCTGGTCGAGGATGGGGAGGACGCAGCAGCGGGCGCGCTGGCCGATGGCTGCGCAGACGGCAGAGAAGTCGGTGGCGTTGGTGGGAACCTCGGGCGCTACATTGGAGTGTTAGTTATCTGTTCGTCTCTAGCATACTGTAAAGGGAAAATTGTGGTTGAGCTTACGATCTCCGCAGTCGAGGTCGGCGATACCGAGCACGTCGGTAGCGCAGCACTGTGCGCTGTCGTAGAGACCGGAGCACGGGTCGTAGGTCTGGCGTTTCTGAACCTCAACAACCCCGGGAGCAGGGGCGCCTAGGGAGGCACCAAAGAAGAGGGTGGCGACGGCGATGGTGAACTTCATTTTGACTGGTGTTGTAGTAAAGGTTGGATGATTTGATATAAAGTTGCTAAGGTGGTTGTTGAAGTTGTTGTTTGTATTTGGGACTCGAGGATGATTGTTGTTCTTGATGAGGATACAAAAAGAGAAGAAGTGCCAGCTGAAGAGGGGATTGAGGCTCTACTTATGGACTTTTTTTTTCGATGTCCTTGGGCTCCTAGCAGAATATCTTATGGCTGAGAGGGTTGTATTGGGCTTGCTTCTTTTCACGGCGTACACATCATGTTATTTCCAGGGGGATACCAAGTTATGCCCAGTTTCCTTCAACTTGGTTCTATCCCTGGTTTCCAACATACGATGGGCTTGCATAGGCTCCTTCGTCCTTGTTACTAACTGGGCAGTCAACACAGAGCAGGAAAAGGAATAGTCTGTTGTTGACATCACAGCCGAGTCGAGATCGTCGTCAGTCCCTGGCCTATAAGAGGGTAACTACTATAGGACGTTAGCCTCACAAGTATTCAAGATATTGTGAAGCAAAAAGCAGCATGCAACCTTATGTCGACGGCGCATAAAAGAGCTGGCCGTAACCTCCTGTGGTGTAATGGCAAAATGACGCCAATGGTTGCCCGGGATGGGACATCGGGAGGAGGCTTGGAGAGGACTGGGCCGACGAGACTGCAAGGTACGCAGGGAAATACCCCTGTTGAGGGAGCCACCGACTCCTGGGAGTATTGGACAGCAAGACAAAGTAGTAGAGGGATAGTGAGGGCTCATTCCGCGAGTGTAAAGAACGAATCGGAGAATATCGCGTCATGTTGACAGCCGCAACTCCTTGATCCCTGATTTTGGCCCAGTCTCGGTGGTATTCTGGGAAACAAAAACAGGGTCTTGATGGAGTCTGAGAGATCATTCGATGCTAGAGAACTTCATCCTTGCTCCTAATGAAGCAACGTTGACTCCAATTGAGCAACTAGAGGGCATGATAGGTTGCTCGGTTGTGTACGAGCAGAATCTCCGAGACCTTGGAGGAGGACTGGCAAAACAATGATGTCGATCGACTAGGACATAATATACCGATGATGGCAGCGCGTTGCACCGAAGTGATGATCTGGTAAGTTTGCCTGGACGGCCTAGAGGCGAGAGCATGGATGAAACAAGGGGAGACAACAAGGTCAGGAAGGATAATATTTTAATACGCGGGCGGCTCTTCTGGAGACTGCAATTATAACCCGCTACCCCACCGTCATAGGTTGATCGAGTGTAACCCTATGCCTGGTGTTGTTTGTGCTGGCAGGGGTATAATGCAGGACCCCTGGATCTTAATAGCAGCTAGGTCTCAACACTGCAGGCTTGCTATCGATGCAATACATACCACCACGAGGAAGACCAGGGGAAGAAGCAGGTGAAAGATGCATGGTGTGGTTCGAAAAGATCACAGATCGATCCTCACCGCTCTACCAACTTGACGTTTTTGATCGAGGCTATATTGGGCAAGTCAGCGGCGTCACTTTTGTAGGACCCCTAGAATCGTTCAGCCATTGAAGGCATGGTTTCTGCATGGTTTCCTTGATTAAGGCATAGCTTCCATGCTGGTCGCAACGGTCATGTCTCCTTATTCGGCGCGGGTCGCTTGTCTTAGATGACGTCCTCCAAAACCGGCTTAGTTGGTGTAGCGATCGCCCTGCCGATCGTTACTTGTCTCAACCATCACGCCGATAAAAAAATAAAACTGAAACTAAAAAAAAGCATTGAGTTCATCTCATAGGTCTCTCAAACCTCGTGTTCCCTCCACATGATCGCCTGGTGTGCTTCTTCTTGCGCCTTAACGAGGATGTCGTGGCTGAGTGGCTAGTGTGGCGATCCTATTGAGGCTGTCGTTCCCTAAATGCGAGGATATGTGCAGCGACTCTCCTTAAAATGGTTGCCAAGCGCACTGCAACTTTAGCCCACAGTAGCATATTATTTTTAAGCCCTATTTTTTTGGGGGGTGGGGGTTCCTCTGTCCAATCCTTCTCAGTGATGCCTACTATCATTAATCTCCGTACAGTCGGGATGATAGTGTCTGCTGTGGCAAGGGTGGCTACAACCTTTCACAACAAGCTCCTCATGATGCACTAATATAGGCTTGGTTGGCAATGCATGGCTGGATACCCCTCCTCATAACAGCCCCTCTAGTGAACACCTCCTATATGTAGCGGCAGCTAGATATGTCGTGAGGCCTCCACGTGCACTCAACGCAGTCCATAATTGTCCCGTATATTAGGGCCGTTATAAAACGAGATACTAGAAGAAGAAAAACCCTCAGATTCCGAGGCTAGGAGACGGATGCGCGGCCACCGGGGGAAAGAGACGGAAAAGCTCGAGATGCGGAAATTGATGTCACACCAGACACGGGTATGGAAATCAACACCTTGCACCCCAATATCGCAGCAGAACTGAGCGCAGAGCTGCACCCCGGTTTGTATTTAGCCAGTGACTATTCAGCAAACGGTTTTGTACGCTTGGCCTACTTCGACCTTACCATTGCCGGCAAAGATCCTTGCGAGGTTGCTCAAGATCGATTCCGGGTTGCCCCACTACACTCCGACGTCCGCGCCAGTATAGGGAGAAAGTTTATGAACAAGTACGGTGTTGATTTCTTCCCTGCTTATCGCCCCAAGCGTTGGTTTGCTAGCCCCCTTACCTCTAGCGAAGAATCGGTAAGTACATATCTCTCGCAGTATTGATGGGTAACATGACTTTCGAACAGTGAAAACTGATGGTTCATGTGTTCATATACCTGGAGAAAGAGCGCATTGAGAGGGAACGAAGGGGATGTGAAGTAGAGGAACAAGCTCGTAGAAAGAATGAACGCTAACAGAGACATGGGCAACAACAGAGGGACCAGCAGTTGTACTCACATGAGTTTTGAGATTACTGTTATGGCTACTATGCGGGCCGGAACGAAGGCATCCAATCTAATAGGTTCCTTCTCGGAAGGTTTCCCGGCATTAAATCCCCAGTGGCTAGTTGAAATTGGGCTATGCAATATTGCTGGTCGAGGTTCTTGAACCCTTTCCTCCCAGACTAAATGTCCTCTTGACTTGATTGTAGTAATCAAAGCTCAACTTCAATGGGTTACTTGCTGTAGCGTATGTATACATATATACCGTTAGTTTAGGTTAACTTCGCCCTGATCAATATTATCCCCTTATAATATAAATAGGTTTTAGCACCTCTTCATTCCAATAACTCTAGTCCGACCACTACTAGCATACTTTTATTAATAGCCATGGTTGTTGCAGCTCGTCGCGGGCTACAAGAGCGTACCTGAGAGAAAGACGAAATATGGAAGAAATCGTTAAAGTTAAAAAACCATCCCAACAAATCACTAGCCGAGACATAAACAACCAGGAGCCCTACGACCAAGATAGGGAACGGCTGGAGAAAACGCTTCAGTATCTTCTCATCTTCAAAGCTTTTGCACAAATGCGATATTACTGTTCTTATCATTTGCCACTCGTGCTTCGCTGTTACTCCTAGTATACTGATGTGGTTGGTGCTGTGGCACGCAGCTGATCTCCATACTGACAGATCACCTGACATTATACATAGCTTTCCGTTCCCCCGAGTTCCATCTCGGTGCAGTCTTATGCCGACCACAACCATGACGCCCCGACTCAGAGTTGGAAAGCTTTCGGTGTGCCGACCCCGCCGACCCGTGCTTGCATTCTTCGTCCGCGTCTAACCATAAACCCCTCGTCTTCCCATCCCCGCACGCACACACAACTGACCTGATTCTCCTCCCACAGTGACGGTATCGGAGGTGAGGAGCACCGTTCATAATGCGCAATCGCGGACCCCAACGCCTCCTTCCCCCCAATTGAGCTCTTCCACGTTTCCACAGAACCCCAAAACCCTTTCTCTGCTAGGTCTTGGCTAATCATCCCAAACATACCTACCAAGAGCTAAGAAGGACAAACTGCCGCCCCATAGCCCGGTCTCCACCCGAGCGCCTGGCGTGATCCCGGCACGACATGCAGGTGCCTCTGGGGTGGGCAGGTGGGGTAAGTATAGGGTGAGGAAGGAAGAGGTCAGATTTTGTAGCAGAAATCTCACATAGAGACAGAGAGACATAGACAGCACTGATAGCGGGGTAAAAGAGCCTATTAGTTGGAGAAGAAAAAAAACACCCCTTGGGGCTATCCACCAAGTGGTCCGTCCCAAGTCCGAATATTCTTAAAAGGCAAGGCGATTCGAGCTTACCCTCCGCATTGGGATATTTCCAGGACGTAAATCCGTCCTCGCCACGTCTTCTATCCCGAACATCAGGAAGCCATGACGAGAGTGCCTGAGGCATGAAGTGTAGCCTAGCCCAGCTCTACACCCCTGTTCACATGCATTCTAGACATTTTTGTTCCCCTCCCTTGTCCATTTGATATTCTGTACGGAGTAAGCACTGTGATGTGTATTAAGGGGAAGGAATCCGCCATCCGTCGCGCCGAGCAGCGATCCATGTGGAAAGAGCCCGCCCGCCGTTCACACGCACCCGCCTCCACAACTAACCTCTGGCCTGGTCCGATCGAAAACCACTGCAAGGAAGCTTGGACTTCGTATATACGAGAGACGTACATCCGAAGAAACATCAGAATTTACCTTGATGCGGCAGCTATGTCGAGGGGGTGTATCCGATTTTCAAAATGTATATATGGATGAATGAAATATAAAGCTTTTGATATTCCCTTTCCGCATCTCCATCTCGTTGAGACTTTGTCCTCTTCGACATCGTCATCGTCATCATCGTTGTTGTTGTTGTTGTTGTTGTTGTTGTCGTCGTCGCTGTCGTCGAAGATATCATCACCATCACAGCCACAACTGCAACATCTTACCTCATTAATTTATATCTGAGCTTTGCGCTGCCTACCCAATTCCATCTCCCCATCGCGAACGCGAACGCTCTAGTAGCACGTCCTAGCAGTCATCTCCCACTGCGCAAGCCAGCAGCAACAACAACTCTAATTCCGCCACCACACCAACCTCATCCAATAACCGCAGCAATGGCAGCCCCCAAGATGCCCATCCCCAGAGGCTCAGGCTTCATCCGGCAAAACGACCCATCCCAAGCCCCCTCAGACGCACAAACCCCCTTTCGGTCCCTGATCCCCCCTAAGGGACACCCCCGCATCGCCGGAATCGAGAACCACACCGCCCTCTCGTGGTGCGATTCCCGGCGCGCGGTGCCCGAACCCGCGTGGTTGATCTCTCGCCTCGAAGCGCAGAATCTGGAGAAACCCTATAAGGGGTTTTCGTCCGATGGAAACCCAGATTCTAGCGTGTGGAACTGGGAGAAAGATTCCGAGGGCGGGGCACCCGTTAACGAGGTAGCTGGCGCGATGAATGTCCTGCTGGAGAAATTGGGCGAGCAGGGAAGGAAACAAGTTCATTGCGGGGAGGTTGACGGGGACGAGATTCGGCTCTGGTCTAACCCGGAGCTGTACATGAACCCGGGCGGTATCAGGCTGGACGAGACGACGGAAGAGGTCCAGAAGGGGATTCACGACGTCATCAGGGCTAGCATGTCGCCCGCCGGATACAGGAAACTCTGGGGATGCTGCCTCACGAACGGGTTTTTGGGACATTTGGTCGATGGAAGGAAGGTCATGAATGAGCATTCGTACAACTTTCGCATCTTCGGCGAGATCCCCCCGGCAGATAAGGCTGAGAGGACTGGGAAGGAGAAGTGGGCGTACACTTTCTTTGGGCATCATCTTTGCGCTGCGGTCGTGTTCGTGGGCCAGAGAGAGGTTATCGGGCCCGTCTTCATGGGGGCGGAACCGGATGAGATTGACGAGGGGCCGGATGCGGGACTAAGGCTCTTTCAGGAGCAGGAGATGGGTGCGTTGAGGTTGATGCAGGGACTCCCCGGGGAGCAACGGGCGAAGGCGCATATTTCGAAGGGGATGGACGGGGAGAGTCTGCCTGAGGATAGGTGGAATCCGTTCGACGAGAGGCATTTGGGTGGTGCGAGGCAAGACAATAGGATTGTTCCTTTCGGTAAGCTTTCCCTTCTTAATCCCATTATGCCTTGGCCTTTCCGCGTACGTGTGGCTATGATATGCCAGAGAAGTGGAGGTATAGTGCGCTAACAACTGGTATTATGATATGAAAACAGAGGGCCTCAAGGTCTCCGAGATGAAGCCCGAGCACCGGGAAGTGATAATATCTCTCTTCGAGTTCTTCAACCTCTATTACCCCGCCCCCGTTATGGCGCACCGACTCCGCCAGTTCAAGGAGCACTTTGACCAGACATATTTCGCCTGGATCGGAGGCTTTAGGGACAGGGATGCGTATTACTACCGCATTCACTCGCCGGTCGCGTTCTTGGAGTTTGATTTCCATTGCGGAAGTAAGTTATTACCCCCTCTCTACGCCCTTGGCCCTGCCTGGGCGTCTGTGAGGATTCCATGGATGGATGCTGACAGGAAAATGGTAATACATAGTCTTCCTCACAAACACTACGCCTGCTCACTGCCACATCCACACCGTCAACAGGCTTCCCAACAAGGGAGATTATGCCAGGGCGCTGCTAGAACTGGAAAATAGTTCGTAAGGCAAGAAATTTGAAACATTGTCATATGAAGTTAGTGGTGGGGGAGGAAAGGAATGGATGGATGTCTCGACACTTTTTTGGAGGCTCAATCACGTAGTTTACTACCACGAAAGTATTCCCTCTTATATGAATCAAATTGAATCAAATCAATGTATTCTTTCCTCTTCACTCGATATTTTACCATGTCGTCGACGCGGGTTATCCAGGCTCTATTAGGCGCCATGGCTCTGGGAGAGATGCACAATGTAGGCCCCGGGGGCTTACTATCACGAGAAATATCTTATTTTGTTTTTCAATGCTAAGGAACGAATGCAATTGGGTCTTTCTTGTCTCTTTTGATCTGTCTCAACTTTCCCCGTATCTATATATAGTGCCTGTTTTTCCTTTACCGTTAGTACTAGTAGCAGGGTTCCCAAAACCACCACCCGCCAATGCCAGTGCTAGTAAACGCCGTTTGGAAAAAAAAAAAAAAAAAAAGGAAAATGGTATCATTATATCCCTTTTGTGCCATATACCTGGGAATGACCCCGAGTTTGAAGGAATTGATCCCCAGCTTCGCCTGCCGTCAATCGGCAGATTTGTTCCCTGCTTTGTAGCCAAACTTAGACCGAAAGCTGGGCAGTAGCAGTGTTGTCAATGTAACTCTTGTACTTGGCTAGCTTCTTCTCAACGACGCTGTTGGGGCCGCAGAACTTGTCGACGATCTCGGGCGAGCGTCCGATAAACAGCTTTGGCTCGAGCATGGCGTCGATCTGGTCCCAGACGGGCTTGAAGAACTCGCTCTTCTTCATCCTCTCGACCAGATCGTTCTTTCCACCCTGCTGCTTGACCACGGCGCTGGCTTGGTGCGACAGGACGCGTATCTCCTCGTGGCCCTCCTGGCGGCTGACGCCGTGCTCGGCGAGCTTCATGAGGATGTTCTCGGTGGCCATGAAGGGGAGCTCTTCCATGACGTGGGCGTTGATCCTTGCGGGGTAGACGACGAGGCCGTTGGTCACGTTGTCGAGGCCGATGAGGATGGAGTCGGCGAGGAGGAACATCTCGGGGATGTCCATGCGACGGATGGCGCTGTCGTCGAGGGTGCGCTCGAACCACTGGTTGATGAAGGTGGCCGAGAAGTTTGCGTTCACGGTGCCGAGCTTGCGGCCGAGGGCGCAGATGCGCTCGCAGCGCATGGGGTTGCGCTTGTACGCCATGGCGGAGCTGCCGATCTGGTCCTTCTCGAAGGGCTCCTCCATCTCCTTCTGGCTGGCGAGGTGGCGAATGTCGGCCGCCATGCGCTGGGCGGTGGCGCCAAGGGCCGACAGGGCGTTGGCGACGCGGAGGTCGACCTTCCGGGTGTAAGTCTGGGTGGAGATGTCATAGCAGGAAGGGAAGCCGGCCTTCTTGCAGAGGATCTCGTTGAGCTTGTCAATCTTTGCCTGGTCACCGTGGAAGATTTCCATGAAGGAAGCTTGGGTTCCGGTAGTGCCCTGGGCGCCGCGGAACTTGAGGGCTTCGCGTACGAGCTCAATGTCTTCAAGATCCATCATGAACTCCTGGACCCACTGGGCAGCACGCTTGCCGACAGTGATCATCTGGGCGGGCTGGTAGTGGGTGTATCCGAGGGTGGGAAGGTCCTTGTACTGCATGGCGAACTTGGACAGGTTGTTGATAACCTTGGCGAGCTTGGGGAGAACAACGTCGAGGGCATCGCGGAGGAAGATGAGGTCGGCGTTGTCGGTGACATAGCAGGAAGTGGCTCCCAAGTGGATGATCCCAGCCGCCTTTGGGGCGAGCTGGCCGAAGGCATGGACGTGGGCCATGACATCGTGGCGACGGCGCTTCTCTTCCTCGGCAGCAACAACGAAAGATTCGTCCGTCATGTTGATGTTGGTGCGCATTTGCTCGAGGGCCTCGTCCGTAATGTTGGGAATGCCAAGCTCATGTTCGGCCTCCGCAAGCCAAAGCCAGAGCTTGCGCCAGGTGTTCGCTCGAGTGCGAGCAGAGAAAATCTGCTTCATCTCATCGCCTAACGAAGAGACATTGGGTCAGTATGCCCTTTTTGGAAAGTCATTGTGTTGTTTTGGGGCTCTTGAGGGTAATGTGGAATCAGATCATATCATATGTGTAGGGATTGGATTGGGTTGGTACTCACTGGCATAGCGAGAGTTGAGAGGCGTCTGGTAGATATCGCGGGACGACATGATAGGCAGTCTTTGCTTGAGATCTTCGGGGAAGCAACCGAGGGGGTGGAGCCAAGGATCCAATTGAATAAATATCGCGAAGTTGTACGATTTGTGTCCTGCCTCGGAAGTGGTTCCTGGGGAGAGGTTTTATGTAGTAGGGAACTTGGGGGATATTTATCACAACTTCACTTTTCGAGTTTGCATCGATTGATTCACGCAGGCCATTCACAAAGCAACACATGCACTACGAGTGCTTCACAGGCGAGACACGGGAATATCAGGCACAGAATGGCTCTGGACTTCACGCATTCCCGATAATTTATCGATGTTGAAAAAGTCGAGCCATCCAAGTACTGCCTTCCTATTCTCGGCGCGGATCGCGGGGTAGCTTCCTCGCAGCTTCCTTAGGGCCGTCAATGGCAGGCGGTCAACGTTATAGTCACTGTTTTGTCTATCACTGTCAACCCTTTTTGCCGGCAGTTTCTTGCATCACTCGCAGCCTTACTTCCAGTGATACTTCCAAGGGTCCTTCAAAGGATCCTTCTACTGATATTTATGCACAGTGTTTGCTGTGGGAGTTCGGCATAGTGTGCGAGAAACGGTCAGCAACTGAATGATTCTCTTCTCTACTTGACCATTTCCAAAACTAAGCAACTTCTGCAATCGCTGGGTAAGCAAATTTACACACAGCGCCGCCCTATTCCAGCTCCACTGTGACATTCGAGCCGGTGACGAAATTGAAGGCAACGAGAGGAATATTTATTACTGGACAGCGTCCGCCAACCTTGAGCATTCGGGTTGCACACCTCATTGTCTCACATTTGTACAACTCGATCTGGACGTTTTTTTCACAATGATATCGTCGGTGCCATTCTTTCTTTGCCTGGCAGCATTGGGATTGAGTAAAGCCCTCTATGTTTCCAACTATGCCAGCCTTATCTATTGCCTGCCTGGAATTTTACGAAGTTGCTAAGGGGAAGTACGAGCTGCGGGAGACCGCAAGGTCTTCCAGCTGTGGCCTTAATCCAGGTTGGCTACTCCTTGAACAGGAAACAGATACTGTCTTTTGTATCAACGAAGCATACGTGAGTATGTCATTGAGTTCGAAGGCATCCCGCGCTTGTGTCTTGTTTCGGAATGTTTTACCTGATAAGGAAATATCAGACCCTAGAGAACTCGGGTTCAGTTGCGACCTTCAATAAGGACCTCGAGATCCTCAGTAACCTGACAACCGAGCCAGGTCCCACGGAAAGTGCTCTTTATGCGCCAGGACGGCTAGTTCTTCCGCATTATGCCGGGCCGCTCTCTCGGTGATCGACGCATCCAACCATACGGTTCTTTTCCAACTCTAATCCGTTCGCTATGTGTTGGATACGCCTGGGCCTAACTCGGCACTAGAGGAGCAGCCCTACCTACATGGCGTAGCCGTTGGCCCAACTGGAGCTTTCATCGTGGCATTCGACCGTGATCCGATGTCATTCGACGGTACGCAGTGGGGTGGGACGACTGCCTCCTTGAGCTTAGCACGACACAGACGGAGATAGGTGTTGGTCCACGACACGGCGTGTTTATGAAAGGCGACGACTAAACCTTTCTCTATGTCTTGAGCGAACTTTCAGATGAGGTGCTCGTCTACGAGGTCGTGTATCCTAAGAAAGGAATCAACTATGAGTTGAAGCACATCCAAACAATCTGGACAGGCAGTGGGGAATGAGGCGTCGCAATACCATCTGAGATAGCTGCCCCAGAGCCAAATCATCTTGTGTTTTCGATGCGTAACGACAACAAGGTTACCAGGATGCGAGAATTGAGCGACACACTCGCCACCTTCGAGATAGACCCTGCGACTGGCTTGCTCAGCCTTCTTTTTATGAGACCATCGGGTGGAAAGTGGCCGCGTAACTTTGCTACAAGCGAGGGTGCTACTTTGTTGGCGATGGGAAACGAATACAAGGTTCCTGGTAGGCTCATGGTTTTTAGTAGAGACCCTAGGAGCGGCTTTTATGATTGGGAGAACCCGCTGGTATTAATGGACCACCGACGCGGCTTTGGAAGATGGATGAAGTTTGTCAATGATGGTTTGGGATGAGTGAAGTTGAAATTGTTTAGTCTACTGGTAGAATTACTGTAAGCCATAGTGACTTAATATAAGCAAAGAAGAAGACAAGGCCGAATAGTTTCCGGAAAGAGTCCGAGTTGATAGCGCTGTAATAGAGATACAAGTTCTTTAGCTCACTTGGCCGGTCTGTTTCCATGGCTCGGGTGTATTTGAGAGAGGCGAATTACTACTTGACCTTCTCCGCTTGTACCGCTTCTGATCTTGTATTTACTGACATTTTTATGGGCCATCTACTATTGAAGGGCAGCTTAACTATGGGTGAAAATGGAAGCCGCGACTTTCAACATCGGAGAAGGTGCTCCTGCGTGCCTTCTTGCCGGCGGGGTAGCACATTGCACCTGCCCCGCAGCCGGTTTGAATTGTCTGACGTCGATCGATATCATGTCAAGTGCTGCTTCTAGCAGCTTTGGAGTTTTTGATATTTCCTTCCACACTTCCTCCTCGCTTTCCGATGTGCATAAATCCTCTCAGGGTTGCTCGAATATCGCACAGCGCAGGAGGAGCATCATTAATATCGCGTAGGTCTTGCCTTCCAGCGGTCTCTATTAGGCTGCCGACATGTGCTAACCATGTAACTACCCAGCGAGAGCACAAATACCCCAGAGAGCACATACGACAATGGCAACCACAACCGACATCAAGAACTACAAGTTCAACCACTCGATGATTCGGGTAAAGGACCCCAAGCTCTCAGGTATGGACCTATAGGGGTCCCTTTTTTCTGTCGCGCAAACAGTGAGCGCTGCTAATCTTGCATTTGTCGTTCAGTCAAATTTTATGAGTTCCTAGGAATGAAACTCATCAAGAAGCTGAGCTTTGAAGAAGCCAAGTTCGATCTTTACTTCCTCGGCTATGACGGCCCCAAAGCTCTGTCTGTAGGCAACACAACCTTTGATCGCGAAGGTCTGATCGAGCTCACCCACAACTACGGCACCGAGAATGATCCCGAGTACAAGGTCAACAATGGAAACAAGGAGCCTGATCGCGGGTTTGGGCACACTTGCATTAGTGTGGACAATATCCAAGCTGCCTGTAAGCGCATCGAGGACGCTGGGTACAGCTTCCGGAAGAAGCTTACGGACGGCCTTATGAAGCACATCGCATTCGCCTTGGATCCTGATGGGTATTGGGTCGAGGTTATTGGCCAAAAACCCGTGGAAGAGACCGAATATGTGACTGAAACTAACGTCGAGACGTATCGCATGGTGGGTAGCCTTCATACATACCCTGATATCAACCCTATTGACTAGATATTCGGTAGAACCACACCATGATCCGCGTCAAGGATATCGAGAAGTCGCTCAAGTTCTACCAGGACGTCCTGGGCATGGAGCTTATTGACACTCGCGAATCGCCCAATGCTGGGTATAACTTGTATTTCCTAGGATACACCAAGGGCAAGGAGGGAATGGCAAGGGCTGATCGCGAAGGATTGCTCGAGCTCACCTATAACTACGGCACCGAGAAGGATCCCAATTTCAAGTATCACGATGGAAATTCCGGGTTTCAGGGATTCGGCCACATCTGTAAGTTTCGTTGGTCCTGCGGGAGGCGTGTCAGTGCTGACACTTTGTACAGGTGTATCTGTCGACCAGCTCGAGCCCGCTTGTCAACGATTTGAAGAAAATGGATGCAACTGGAAGAAGAGACTTACCGATGGCCGCATGAAGAACGTTGCTTTCCTCCTGGATCCTGACGGATATTGGGTTGAAGTGGTGCAGAACGAGAGTTTCACCGGCAAGGCAAACTTTTGAAGGAGTTGTCGCAGGAGAGCAAAAAGGGCAGAAAGCTGGTGATGCAGAAAATCTCGATGGGGTCAGGAGCTTTCCGGACTAGTTATTAGTGGGACAATATCACCCACAACAGAAAATGCATATCAGGTTGTTAGTGACTCGGCTCGGCTCTCAACCCATGCCTCACTCGACGACGTTGGTGCCAGTATCCGGGATTCCATTCCTGGCGCGATGCCATATGTGGGCATGTCTAGCCGAGTTCGTCCCTGGTGGCCCAATGACGGAGGCCCAACGACGCTGTGAACAGCGGTTAGTTTTTCACATCCACACAATGAACAATGAATGACAACGGAATCTTGCATCTCTGGTCCGACCAATCCCCGGACCGGGCTCCCATTGGGGCGCGGGATCATCTAGTTGAAGTGCGGGGAAGACCACGGAGATGCATTTGTTGAACGTGGGGGAGTGGAGGAAATTGCATCGGGCGGGTTTACCGAGCCATGCGTTTCTTTTTTCCTGGTCATCCTATAGGCCACCTATGTTTGCCTTTGGGGCTGGCGACTTTGCCCTCACAGGTGCCCGATCTCCATCCAGATCGAAGGATGTTGGCGTTGGTATTGGTGGGTATGTCCATTGACAAAGATGGGACTGAATATTGTGAGAGGCTATTACTCGCCGCCTCCTCACGCAGATGTATCGTACATATCTACCTTCTTAGTACAGAGGTTGATGTAAGGGACGCCGCTTGTATGCCCCTCTAGATGCAGTCATGATATTGCATGGATACAGAAAGAGGGGGCATGGGCGGCTGAGCCTGAATAGCTTTGCACAGCTGAATGTTTGTGCAATGAATACAAGCCATGCATTTCCAATGGAAAAGTAGCGACATCGCAAGCGGGGTGACTCTTCGACGTTCTCGGTCTAGCTTTGGACTTCAACATGCAGATTCCTTAGGGTCCAGGCCATATTTCTTCTGCCAACTTGGCTTGCTTCTAATGATCATCTGAACGTGGTCCTGCCTCCAGAGTGGGTGCTTTGTAACATGTCGTGATTGCGTCGCCCTAAATAATAGTGGCATTTTTCCTAGCTAGGAAAGAGCATATTGGGGGGTGTCATTCCGGGGATAAAGAGTAGCAAGAGACCATCCCCTCCTCCTGGATCGGAGTCTCGGTGCTTCTTTCCCTCAAGCTTCCAAATTGATCTTGGGCAAAGAAATAGAGTTCCGGGAGAATTCCTTTCATTCTCTGTGCGAGCTGTTCTCTTCAACTTATCCGCCTACACCACTCAGCCTTCTTTCTATCCCACAACAAACCTATTCCAAACACGCAACCATATTTCTGGAACAGAAACACAAGACCCTATTCCTAAAACTTTACTACCATCAGCCCCTCCCATCAGCTTCACACACAACCACTCAAGCGTCTACTTCACCATGGCTCCCTCTGCCTTGCCAGACGACGCCACACATGCGGAGGCGAACAAGCCTTGCATTCTTGTTCCAGAGAAGGTTTCTCCTGACGGTCTCAAGATGCTCTCTTCACTATACACTGTCGACATCAAGATGGGACTGTCGGCAGAAGAGTTGATAAAAATCATTCCCTCCTACCACGGTCTCATAGTCCGTTCAGAAACGAAAGTGACAGCCGAGGTGCTCAACGCGGCCAAGAAGATGCGTGTTGTAGCCCGTGCTGGCGTCGGTGTCGACAACATTGACGTGAACGCCGCAACACAGCAGGGCATCATCGTTGTCAACTCGCCCGCTGGAAACATTGTGGCGGCGGCCGAGCACACAATCGCGCTCTTGCTTTCTACAGCGCGAAACGTTGGTCGAGCCGACACGACAATGAAGGAGGGACTCTGGGAAAGAAGTAAGCTTGTCGGTGTTGAGGTTGGCAGCAAGACACTTGGAATTATCGGCCTCGGGAAGGTGGGACTCAAGGTTGCCAGGATGGCGGTTGGTCTTGGAATGAAGGTCCAAGCCATGGATCCCTACGCTTCTGCAGACATCGCAGCGAAGCATAGTGTCGAGCTCGTTTCCACGTTGGAAGATCTACTACCAGCGGTTGACTTCCTCACTATCCACACGCCCCTCATCGCAAGTACGCTAGATATGATTGGAGAGAAGCAGCTTTGTATGATGAAGAAAACGGCTAGGGTGCTCAATGTCGCAAGAGGGGGGGTATATAATGAAGAGGCGCTCATTCGAGCTCTGGACGAGGGCTGGATTGCTGGCGCCGGTATGGATGTTTTCACCTCAGAGCCACCCAAGGAGAACTCTTCGGCTTTGCGACTATCAAAGCACCCTAGGGTTGTGGCAACACCTCATCTTGGCGCCTCGACAAAAGAGGCACAGGAAAATGTGTCGCTGGATGTGTGCGCTCAGATGCGGGAAATCCTGCGCGGTGGTCTTCCTACGGCGGCTGTCAATGCTCCTCTAATTCTTCCCGAGGAATACAAGAAGCTCCAGCCCTTCGTCAAGTTGGTTGAGAAGATGGGAAGCCTCTATACACAACATTTCGTGGGCTCTAAGGGTGGCATGATTGGTGGCAGGACATTTGACCTCATATACTCGGGCGAGCTCGCCAACATCAGCAATACCAGGCCCCTATTTGCAGCACTGGTCAAGGGTCTGATGAGCACCATCTCGGATTCCAAGGGACGCGACGTCAACATTGTCAACGCCACGCTCCTAGCAAAAGAGAAGGGAATTGCTATCAACGAGACCCATCTCCACGAAGCCAAGGAAATTGTATACAACAGTCTCGTGACACTCAAGAGCTACGATGGTGCACACAGGTCAGAGCAGGTCATCGAGGGCTATGTCTCGGGAAAGAGCTTCTACATCTCCCGCCTCGACCAGTTTGCTTCCAACTTCCACCCTGACGGTCCCATGATCATCCTCCACAACTACGACGAGCCCGGCAAGATTGGCGGTGTTGGAATGGTGCTAGGTACGCATAAGATCAATATCCGCTTCATGCACGTCGCTAGCTATGATGGCGAAGACCTGGGGCCGGAGGGAGAGAAGAGAGGCAACGAAGCGCTGATGATACTGGGCGTCGACGTGGACGTTGACAAGGTCGTTTTATGCGAGTTGAGTAAGTGTGACGGAGTGTTGAACGTCAATGCCGTCCGACTTTAAGAAGAGTACTTTCTCAGAGTTCCCAAAATGTAACAACGGATGGTGTTCTTCGGGAAAGCATGGCGTTTTGTATGGTGGTTTCAGTGAATGGATTGGTGACGGATGGATGGGACGGGAAGAGCTGTCAACCAGCTTCCATTGTGTGGGTTGCTGGCCATCGTAGAACGGAAGGCACTGATAGTCGAGACAAATATATGGCTAGAGGGGTTCATCACCCCCCGTACCTCGTACCAGCAAGCTTCATAACGCCTAAAACTGAAACATGTTGATGTTCGCATGTCTTGTGTCTTCCGGAGAATATTCCCCGATTCCGAAATGGACGGTTGGTTGGTCTTGATGGCGTGTCACGACAGACAATTATCCAGTTGTACAGGCAAGTCGGATACCGCATTGCGCAACGTCCTGGATATCTATGAATGAAGACGTGGTAGCTGAATCGTCTTTTCTTTCTTCGAATACGGAATGTTCCGTCTAAACTTTCTCTCCCGCAGCTAGCCAGATGCTTCCAAATTGTGGTAATAACAGCCAGATGTTGGCGAGTGATCCGCTCTTTTCCGCGATATGAGGCCAAATTTGGCACCGGCCTCAAGGTGGAGACTGCAGTTGGGCGTTGTATATCAGCCAATCACGTCATGCAGGGTACGACATTAGCGTCATAGGCGATCTGCCTTGCTGCTCGAAGCTGCAGCTGCCAGGAAGCTCCAGGGGGCTTTTGTCGCTACATACCTGTTGCTCCAATTCATCCTGTCCACCCATCCATGGATTTTTTCTCTTCTATCGCCATCCTCACTCCACAACCGTTCGCTCCTCAACCACCAACATCCTCGCATGTCCCGTCGTGGACCAGCAAATAGCAGTCCTGTATCATTATTCCGTCCGGGATCCCAGGCTGTTTATTATAAGCTGCCTAGTCATCCTCCGATCTATCAAGACGAACGCGTCGATTTTCCCTTTCCCGCTCCTGGGTCTTCCGTGGTAGTAGCCGGTTCAATAGGATAGCTCACACGACTGTGATCGAGAGCTAGCTGCACATGCCAACGACCGTATCGTGTCGACAATTAAGAGAAGCATCAATTAAGACCAACCATCAAGCATCGGTGAGGACACTAGCCAACCCGGCATCATGGCCACTCGGCCGAACAAAGGGTACAATTTGGGCGTCGTGAGGCCTACTATGCTCGGCTTCGCGAAGGTCTTCATGCTCACTATATCGTCCGCCTTCGCTGCTCCCCTACACAGTCGATCGGTCATTGGTTATGAGGAGCCTGATGCCGATGAGGCCAGTACATGGGTCCTATTTGTGGCGTCAGCCATCTTGGTGCTTACCGGTGGTGCCTTTGCTGGTTTGACTATCGCGTGCGTGTTGGGGGGGGGGGGGGGGGGGGGGGGGGGGGGGGGGGGGGGGGGGGGGGGGGGGGGGGGGGGGGGGGGGGGGGG